>WMED01004791.1:0-16389 GCA_019650415.1 Pipa parva
ATTTATACCACTCAATTGAACACCCATTGGGTTTTAAGGAGGCCTGCATTCAGTATTGGACTTTTTCATCACAAAGTTTTTTATTTTCTTATTTGCATTGTATATATATTTGTTTAGTTTTGCGCAGTTTGTATCACTGTATAATTTCAGCTACAAACATGGAATTGAATACTTGCTGTGTGGTTGTAGGTGCTGCAAATCCCTGAGTGTGTCCGCCTCAGTCAAAAAGGTAGTAAAGCATTGGGTGCTCAGGTTGGATAGAAAGCCGTTTCATAAGCAAACATGGAATACCACATTTATAGTATCTAGACAGATATCATTATACAGTATTTAACCAAGTGCCATGCAATCTGCTTAAACAGATGTTAATAGGTATGAGGGTCTGAACTTCCCAGCTGATGGAAATAAGGAGGTTATTCACTAAGGTGCGAATTCGACTGTTGAATTCACAAACAGCAGATTCCCATAGCAAATCTTCTACAATTTCCCCATTGTAAAGTCGCAACAATTTTTATATGTTAAGATTGCGACAAATTTCCCACAATAATGTCACGACTGCAACAATCTTCTCATTATAAAGATGCGACTGCGACAATAGCAGCCTATTGCGACTGTCTTTATCTGGCGAATTCGCACTTATATGCAACAATTTGGACTTTAGTGAATAACCCCCTACTTAGTGTACTGTGCAGTATACTAAGGATTTGTGTGTTTTTTTCTAAAAAATAGGGAAAAATATGTTTTCCTTCTTTTTGATACAAGAAAGTTTTAAACAATAAACAAACTAGCTTTTTTTTTATCTTATTTGGTTAGTTTCATTTGACAGATTTATCTTGATTTTTTTTGTTAGCCTCTTTTTTACTCAGTACCTCCACAGTAGTTTACAGCTGCAGGAGTTAAGACAAAATAAGCACGTGCAGTGCCTTTAAATCAGAAACACATGGGGCTGGGGATGGGATAATTTCAGAAGGATAGCTCAGTACTGTCATAGGGCTATTATACCTTTGGGCAGGCACTGTTACTCCTGAGAATATGGTTGACCATTTCTAGCTTTAAATTTTATTGGAGTTTAATTACACTAGAAATATCTTAACAACCATTAAACTGCTTGTAAAATGCATCCATAAAGCATTATACTAAACAACATAAGCATTAGCAAGAAATAAATTGCAGTTTAATCAGACAAACAAGGAAGGTAAAGACATGGAAGGATACAATTACTTTGCACAATAAAATTACTTTCTAGGAGCAAATTATTGATATGTAGGGCAACAATAAAATAAGCATGGCTTTATGTCAAAGTGTAGACAACTCATACACTTACATGTACTAGACTATGATCTTGGACACTTACATGGAACCAAACAAAACATATTTATAACCCTATCATTCCATGTAAACACAACAAAGAACCAAACATTGGTATGAGAGCATATGTATGCACCCTAATGTACACACAGGGATCCCCAGCAGATTCCCTACCTGTCCCAGCACTGCTGCTTCTCTTATAAGGTGCAAAGATGCACTCCGACAGAAAAGATAATGTTAGATAGGGGGTCTTGTATTCTTTTAAGGAGCTCATCGGAAGCTGTGTAAGTATCCTGATGTGCCCCTCTTAGTGCAGGCTGGCACCATGTTTAACATGGTGACACCCTAAGGGGGTTATCAACTAAAATGAGAATTTGACTGTCAAATTCTCAAACAGTGGATTCCCATATCAAATCCCTAATGGTGACAAATTTTCCCATTGTAGAGTAGCGACCACGACAATTTTAAAGTTGCAACTGCGACAATATTTCCATAGTAAAGTCACAACTGCGACAATACTCTCATTATAAAGACGCGATTGCGATAGTAGCAGCAGTCTATTGTCACCCTCTTTAGCTGGCGAATTCACAACTTTATGCAACAATTCGGACTTTACCCAATAACCCCCATAGTCTCTATGAATGTCACCACATGCATTGGGATGTCATTGTGCCAGGGCACACTCTAAAAATAGGGCCTATGCTCCCCTATTTATGAAAGCTATTTTTTTCAATGCAGAATGTTCTTTCATTGTCATAACAAAACTTACTACTGGTATTCATTCAGTTAAGGTTGATGGAAATGTCAATTTCCAAAATCACAAATGTTGCTAAAATCATGAATTTAGTAAGTATTCAGGGGGGAATTCAGGATAGTCCGAAGTAAGGTGCAGAGTGTTCGCCTCACTTCGGACTGACTGATCTGCATGAAGATCTGAATGAGATTCCAGTCTCGGCAAGGCAACTCTTTTGCTCTCGCCGAGACTAGAATCCCTTTAATGCACTCGCTGATGTCCGTGTGCAGGACATCAGCGAGCGCAGATCAGTCAGTCCAAAGTGAGGCGAACACTCCGCACCTCACTTCAGACTATCCTGAATTCCCCTCTGAAAGTGATATTATTCCATAAAGGACAAAGCTGCACTCTGAACTACCTGTTATAAATATATAATATTTCCCATGAAACAAGATAAAAGGAAAGGAATCCTCTTGCAAAAATTAGTCAAGGTCCTACATTAAAGCTTCATTTAGGCAGTATTAATTAGGAACAGGTGTTACTACAACCTAATGAAACTTGAGCTAAAGAATTTATATGTCCTTACTTTCACTGCTTCTCAGTGGAAATAATGATGGATTTCTATGGATTTACAATTAATTCCAAAACAATGTAATTCATGATAAAGTTATGTTTTTAATTAAAGTACTCTTCAATCCCAAAGTAAACAAAGGTGGTGTATTGCTGAACCAAACTTTGCTTTTCATTAATTCATCATAGAAAAGGCATTATCAAATCATTATGAGTTTTATTTTTTTTTTCAGATTTTTAAAGCAAATTGTCTATTATAATTTGCCACCTTGACATTGTTATTAGTAAACTGAATAAAAATGTAAATATTATGAGGAATGTCTCTGTTAACATGAAATATCAAAAACCTAAATTAAAATGGGGACAAAAAAAAAAAATATTTAACAAGCCTAAAATATAAGTAATATGTAGTTGATTTGGAAAGGATGAGATGAAAATTTTGAGGATGTGTTCTCACAAGGTTTTATTGTTTGATCACTCGCTGATTAGGTGTTTTTTCCCAGAATTGTCTGCCTTTGTGTGGTTATCAGAAAATTCAAAGGATGTGCATCTGCAGATAAATATTTAGTACATGAAAGTGTCCACCATACACAACTAGTCAATAATTCCAGGCTTTTTGTACAGATGCCGTTGCTGAATTCTCTAAGCCTCTCAAGAAACACTGGGTACCCTACAAAATTAGACTTTTTCAGTAGAAAAGATCTTTGGCACAGTCTGGGGTTGAGACAATTTTGCTACTTTTTCAGGAAAAGAAAAAATGATTTGTAAGAATGAATAAATAATGAGACAAGCAACAAGCCAGTTAAAAAGTCAAGTACCCTGCAAACCCTCCATGTATACTGCAGGGGTCATGAAGCAAGTTATTTGTATGTATTACACAATTAGCTAAGGGTTGGGATAGTCTTACAACAGGTGGCAAATACAGAGTCCCCACCCCAAGAAACAGCAGAGGGTGAATCCTTTAGGTAGGCATTGTTTTAATTATTTTCTAACCCCTACCCCATCAGCCTCAGAAGGGTGGGCATAAGGTAGGAGTTCTGTAACTGACTCTTTAGAGGACCAGTGGCACAAAAAAATAAAAAGTCCTGTTGGAATTAGAATTGTGGTTATTTAACTATATCGCTTGTAAAAAATGTTATATTTGAAGACTAATTCATCAATTGTATTGTTTTCTATGGGTTGTTATCTTTGTTGATAGAAGCCATGTTGTTAAACCTCACCCAGTCCTATTGTGTTATGTGGTATTTTAGATAATATATGTTCAGAAAACTTGCCTAAAAACCCCAATTTTTAAAGCTGAATAGCTGAGTATTATATTTTTACACACAATTTAGAATTCTTGAATACACAGATTGCTATATAGCAACTATAAATGCATTTAAAGCATTTTTATTTTGAGATGTTAATGTTATTATCAGATCTGCTAGTTTTGTTTATTGAAATGTTTTATTTTGTTAAACAGTTGAAAAACATCTGCTTCAAGCCATTTGTAGCTCATCATTGGTTAATGAAGAAAACTGACACTCTACTGTAAATCATTCCAGACCCTGTTTAACTTCTTGGCAGATCATTTAAACTTATTGTGGGGTTTGGCAATATCTTTGTTGTCATGCATACTGTGTTTTTCAGAAAAACACTGATAACACACTAGTCCCTAATTAAAATAGGAAATGATGATATTTCTAAAGGTTTTATTTGCAGGTTGTTGATATTTTTTGATATTAAGGGGCATATTTACTTAAGTGGAATTTCAATTTTGTAATTGAATACCTATTTACCTATTTTCAACCTCTTCTATTTACTATAACCTTTTCTAGGTTATTCAGTATTTTGAGCAAAATCGTTCAAACATCAAATAACCAATATTGATCAAGGGCTATTTACTACATTTGTCTTGCTTACTATGCTCAAACTTATCGCTCAAAATGATTTGCGAAAGCCATTCACATCACATCTATGCTAACCTGCAGTGCTAACGTTAAAAAGCACTCTCTAACACATCAATAGCTGCAAGCTGTTACTAAACTAAAATAACTACAAATAAAAACAAAGTATCCCAAAATAGACACTAACTGCAACAACGTATAAACAATCACTACTAACAACATAAATCCCTAAAATACCTTTAAATACATTTAAAAAAATCATTAACTGGCATGTAAGCAGATAAATGCTTTAAAACACAATTATTTCCATAGCATACTGTAATATTAGCGCTATGAAAATAATTAGCTTAAACTAAATATACCCCATCTAGTAGGGGTCCCTAGGACCCCCACACCTCCCCCAAGTATCACCCCTCAATTAGTGCTAGGCTGGGTGGAGGATTGATAAGTGCAGGAAGTGGCACCATAAGAGCTGCTTCCCTGCCCCTGTGTCCTTTTGGGGTAGGGGGCATGTAGGATTAAGAAAAAGGGGTCCCTGGGACCGCTATCCCCACACACCCTCCCCCAGCACTAGGCAGGGTGGGGGATTGGTACCACTAGGAGCGGCTCCCTGAGAAGCCTACCACCACTTAAAATAAAAAACCGAGGAGGTACGTCTTCTGTCTTCTCCTCACCAGCACTGAGGATTTTCACTATTCACTCAGCTATTTATAGTGTTCCCAGGGTCCCTATTTATAGCTGAGGAGCAGACCTGTGAGGGAACTGCAGGATTTTTTTCTCTTTATATACCCTATGCCTGTTACTGATTGTATAATTGCATCTCAGCAATTAACCAATCAGGAAGAGGCTTGGGGTAGAAAAAGCTTGCCTGAGAGGAACCTTTTATACCCCAAGCCTCTTCCTGACTAGAGAAGACAGAAGATGGACCTCCTTGTTTATTTATTTTCAGTGGCGGGCACCGTTGGCGGCTGTAGATCAAGAAAAGAAGATGCCCTTGGATTGCGCCGGACCAAGACCACAGATCAAGATAAGGAGCGAGGGAGTCAAAGACAACTTAGGTCCATCCAGGACTGCTTCACCTGTTTGAAGAAAAGTGAGTTGAGTAGATTGATAACTTTGCTCTTTTATTGAATATGTTGTTATTAATTGATTGCTTATAAATTACTTGTTTTTATGTTTGAATTATTTTTTTTTTAATGTTAATTTTTTATTGTTGACTTTTTTGTTTTTATTTTATTGCACAAGTGATATTAGTACTGGGGGTCAGGCTCCCTCGGACACCAGATTTAGTATAGAATGTCCACCAGATACACCTAACCCTGTTTTTTATAATTAAAGGAAGCAATGCAGGATTTTCTGAAAAAAAATATAAAGGCAGTTTATAAAGTGCTTTTGTTTATTTATTTACAATTTTAATTTTTTTTTAAGATTTCTGATTTTTCTCTTCATAGTTTTCTATAAGTCAAATGCTTATAATGTAGATGAGAGCTATAGCTGTAGTTCTGCTTCAATGACTTGTTAGCTAATTTGATTAGGAATTCTGCTGTTCTTTTCTTTACATTGTCTGTGATTCCAAGAGGAATTTCTTTGCATGATAGAAAGTTTTAACAGCTTTCTTTTAAAAAGCTTTCCTTTTACCCTTTTAAGTCTTATTACAATCTCTAAAAACTAATGAGGCTTTAGGGGTTCCCTGGGGCAGATAGAATAATCTGTCTGGCATCTTTTTCTATTTGACATTTGACTCTTTAGTAGTCTCATACTTCATCATGTATATAGAGAACCATTCTACTAAATTTAGCCTATGACTAGTTTTTGGCATGTTATTTAATATTTTAAACATACCTTGGCTTTTGTCTTGTTCACGCAAGCCAGATTGGACATTTGTTAGCAATACTATTGTTCCATAGAGCATACTTCTATTAAAAACTTAAAATGACATCCATATATAAAATATTGTGCATAAATCCTCAAATACATTACATTTTAGTCTACTGAAGATAAATACTGAACCTTTCCCAAATGTAATATGTTGTGTGCTGGACTGTATTATTTTTTTCTCTCTGGGTCACTTCTAGAAATATTTCTTACCAATACTAAAATGTTTTAGTATCACTAACAGTAACAAGGTAAGTCTGAATACAATTGTCAAGGTATCTCATACAGTAGCAGATCTGCTAAGCCCCCCTCCTGCTTAGGGTTCCAACTCATGCAATGCAAATAAAAAAACACAGTACTGCTCAACTGCCTTTCACCAGAGTTAACTCTGCTCTGTTAAACTAGTGTAGGGTGCACACAATGCGCAACTTTATCAGGTGATGTTAAGCAGTTCTGTGTTTCCTATATACATAATATCTCAACTATCCATAAATATTTGGTAACATTGCATTTCTCCCATAAAAGATGTAAATTATATGTTTACTCTCATGTATGCTATGAGGCGTTGTCTGCTTCTTTTTAATATCTAATGTGTAAATCAAATACAATTGTGGTAATACATTAAGAAGAGACATCACAAAGTACTGTGATCTTTTGCTGCCCCTTTGTAAAACTGTAAAACATTTTTTTTTTACACATATATAAATCAGCTGTTAGTGTAAAAGGATGCAAAAGTGAATTGTGACTTCTTTATACACAGTACCACATGGCAAGTTTTGCCTCTCTTCTCCTACTGAAGGTGCTTTGCTTATTCCACAGCAATCATTATTTTTTGGTAAATTTGCTCGTAACCTGACAGTTTACAGAATACTGGAAGCATATTTCCACATCTCCACATCCGTTTGCTCAGATTGTGAACACTTCAGGTATTTTTCATGGGTGATTTTACTATTTACTAAGGTCATTTTGACCTTTTTGTCCGTTTTTTGCCTGATTTTTTTTTTTTGCCACATTTTTCTTTTTCCCTAATTTCTAAAAAGTTGAACATAATTTATTGATAAATATCGATGTGTTAATACCACTAAAAATTACATTACTTTCAGGGGGTTATTCACTAAGGTGTGAATTCAACTGTTGAATTTGCAAACAGCGGATTCCCAGAGCAAATCCGCTACAATTTTTCCATTGTAAAGTCGTGACAATTTTTTAATGTTAAGATTGCGACAATTTTCCCATAATAAAGTCATAACTGTGACAGTAGCAGCCTATTGCGACTGTCTATCTGGCAAATTCGCACCTATATGTAACAATTCGGACTTTAGTGAATAACCCCCTCAATGTAGTGTTTTGATGTCGATATCAATATATCAATATTTTTGCCAGGGACTTCGAAAAAATTGTTGTGCCCCTTCGCTGCTTTCAATCAGGCGAATGCTTGTATAGGTGAAAATAAGTTAAAATGGGCTAAGGAAATTTTGATATTTGCAAAAAAAAGGCAAGAAAATGGTGAATGATCATAGTAAATATTGTCAAAGCTGTATTGTTATGAATTTGCTAATCTGCCTTCACCAGATGAAAGTGGTGAATTAGGGGGTCTTATGGCAGGGTTCCTTTTATGTAATAAATGCAATAAAAAAAAAACAAAACCTAGCAACAATACTGGTGAATTTACTGACGACCAACATAGAACAAAATGGTGACAATGACCATTATTATATTAATACATGGAAATAAGCCTGTTTAGGTCAAAGTCGCTACAATAAACCACAGTCCCTATTTTCCTGACCACGCACAGACATTACTATACCACTATTTGTCACATTGCAGCTTGAATATTCAGTTTAGTTAATAGGGAGAATTCCTTTCTGCAAGCGAATGTGCACTTTGATAAATGCCATTCATTTTCTCAGGTTCAAAGACTATGTTTTGAAGAATGGTAAATGCAAAAGAAATAGTTACTAAAAAAAGCATGTAACCCAATAGGTCCCATGTGTATGAACACATTTTGTCTAGTTTTTGGCCACAGATATTTAGGTTAGTGCTGTCTGGTGTTCTGTAAAAATTGATGGAGTCTGCTCACAGATGCGTTGCTTCTAAGAGGTCCCAAGAAAGAGTCCTACCCAATACTGTAAACAATCTGTAATCTGTGACTATTTGTTTTGGCCAGTGCATGTTAGAATGATGTAAATGTTTCCACGTAATGATTTAAGCATAATTATTACCCAGCAATTTCCCATCTCTCTAAGAAAGACAGACCATGATAATGGGGAATTGGGAGAAGGACAACTGATTCAGAAGTGATAAGAGTGCTAGACATTGAGCACGCCATCCCAACTGTTTTTCAATGTTGTTGGACTACAATGCATATTTTCCACATTAAAGGACCAGTAACACCAGAAAGACAAAAATTCCCATTTGGATTGTTCTTTGTAAAAGGAGATTGTACTTCTGCATAGTGCCAGGGTTTAAACACTTCAGATTGAACTGTAATCTAATGTATTTTCCCTCAAAGTACCCTCAATTATTTTTATTCATTTAATCACTCCTATATACAGTACCTAAACCTCTTCCTCCTTTATTTTTTACAACTTTAGAGTTGATGGCATTTTTTTTAAAGCAGATATTCACAAAACCTTGTGACTAAGAAAGTCTGGCTGCACAAGTGTTCCCGGAGCATGAACTGTCATCATAATGAACTACTTCTGTACAAGTATGTGATTCTTTTTAAAGGAACATTTACATTAGAAAAAAGACATAGGACTTCTACAAATTTTCTTTGAAGTTCAATTCCTGATTTTTATTGATTTGTGCTGTCACTCTCTCTTCCCTGGTGGCTATCTGTAAAGTGAACAATCCCATGCCTAGCCCCATTGTTTTCTACTGAACTTTTGATTATACTTATTCATGAAATACCCCAGAAAGCTCAATTTATAATCAATGTCTGCAATCCACAGTAAGGGAGAGATGAAACAAAGCCATACAAATTAAGAATTGAAGTACAGTTACTGCATTAGAATAATTGCAATGCCTTACCAATCCAAACATAAATTTCATTTTTTAGTGGTACTGGTCCCTTAAGCTTCAGCAATACTATAGGAGGCTGCCATAGCAACTGTAGCTTGCAGCAGATGGGTAGCTCTCCATGTCTTATTCCTATTTCTGTCATCACAGAGATAGCTTCTTGTTTGTATACTAAACAAAATTAAAATCACGCACTGACATAAACCATTCAGAGCTTATACTGTTTACAGCACAAACTGTGTAAAGGCGCATTAGTATTATCCTAGGAACTATGTGTATAGCAATGTACATTAATTAGCATCAGATTTAGGGGGTAATTCAAGAAAGTGCAAACTCACTCAGGGAGACGGGTACACGCTCCCTGGTCTCCTGCACGCGGAGATCAGCAAACGCTTTAAAGGTACTTCAGCTCACCTTGCGACAACTTGAGTCGCCTCGCCAAGCTGAAGTACCTTTAAAGCGTTGGCTGACCTCCGAGTGCAGGAGACCAGGGAGCACGTACCAATCTTGGCAAGCTGATGCGAAGCATCGCAAGGTGAGTTCGCACTTTCTTGAATTACCCGGGTAAATAAAGACCATAAAAAAAATTATACTGATTTTTTGAATAGTATCACAAATTAAAATGTTTATTTAAGATGGAAAAAAATACTATTTTATAAATTGGATTTATCTGATATATGCTATTTTAAGCTTTATCTGACATTGTCACCTAATATTTATTTATGTATTTATATTTATATATTTATTTATATATTTATATTTATTTATTTATATCTTTATTTATTAGTGAATCTGAGAGGTAAAACATTATAAGCTTTCAGAAAGCAAAATTATACTTACATTGATTAGCTTCTGCAGTCTTCCTTGCTTAAAGTGAACCAGTAAAGATAGAAAGCTGTAATCAGTAGATTCACTCATTTACTGGTTGCCTTCTGAAAACTGACCAACCAGGAAAACCCAATTGAAGGACTTGATGATTATAACACTTCCCGACCGCTAGAGCAAACCTAAGTTAATCTTTCGGTTAATTTTGCCCTTCTGTCAGATAACATTAAATGGTGATGACAGATAAACGTGAAATATTTAAGAATGCATTTTTATATTTTATATACACAAGTAGAGGATGCTATATGACTCTCATAATCTTTGTTTCAACATAGACTTTTGTAAACACATATCTAACATACAGTACCTGTTACTGTGTTTCGTTAATCCATGATAAGTTGTAGCATGTATTATGGAAGCTCTCAATATTATTTAGGGATGCAAATGTGAAGAGAAGGATTTTTTTTTTTCTTTATTTGCAATTTTTAATTTTAACAGTAACAGCATCGATAATATAGTAACAGCATTGATAATATAGTCACAGCATCGATAATATAGTAACAGGTAATCACAAGTGTTAACAGAGATTTTACAATGATTTCTATACATAGAATACTAATGTAATTGAATTATACAACTTTACTAAACATTTATTATTCAACTTTCTATAATCATATTTTCTTTGTTATAGATTGCTAATGTCACTGTGATTCATTTCAGTATATATACCATTTAGTTTTATACTAATTGAAGGTTGATTCATTTTTGTAAAGATATTGTTATTGTAGTTGTGTATTGAGATGTACTTTCTATTGGGTATTGGGGTACATACAGTAGGATATTTAACCCTTCTGTGTTTTACAGATTTTGTTTAGTTAGTTCTTTCTATGTGTTCTAAATATTATGACCATGGTAACCACATTAATTCAAAATTATATTTTTCATTGTGTAGCGCTGGTAAAATATGAAAGCTTCCAGAATGTTCCAGATTTACCATTTCTACTGTTAGGTAGATGTTTCTTTCCCCATTGGTTGTGTTGGAGCACTCCCTACTGCCTATAGGGAAAATAGCACTTTGTTTACCAGCCCTTTCAACTGGTTCTGGCTGTATTTAACATAACTTGTTACATTAGTTCCTCTCTAAAGTTTATATAAGGGAGAGAAGAGGGGAATTAGAGGTCCTTGCCTGGTTGCTGCATGGTGTAGTAACATTACCCGCACCTTTGGGGTGGGGATCTGGAAGACCCCCTAGGGCAGTGGTCGACAAAGTGTGGCTTGCGAGCCACATGCGGCTCTTTAGCCGCCTTGTTGTGGCTTGGCGCGCACTGCCCAAGCCCTGCCCAAGCCCTGCTCACAACTGCCGACGGCTCTTCTGATTGGCTGTCTGTGGTCATAGGGTCGGGAGAGGGCACGGCTCCCTCCTCCGGCGGCTCAGAAGATAGTTATTGCCGCTGGAGGAGGGAGTGAAATGGCTCCCTCCCAAAACAAGTTTGCCGACCCCTGCCCTAGGGAATGGAACTAGGGTAGTTTGCATGTCAGCTCACCTCAGAAGGTGAGAGTATTGAGGGCAGATTGTGTACTGGGTAGCCTGAGACACCAACAAGAGTGGTAGAGGCTAAGAAGCCTGACATATGGATAGGGACTCAAGTGGTAGAATTAGGGATAAGGGGAATAGCCCAATCAGAGAAGTTGATCACCTGTAGTGTCTAACCTACTTGAGAAGGGATCTACAGAGAGAAATCCCTAATAAGAGTCCAAACACTGCCTGGGTATCATCAGTGGTGCATTATCTAATAACTTTGTTTAGTGCCATGCTTATGTGATATTGATGTGCCTGTTGTAATATGTACTGTGCTATGTTGATAATTCTGGAACTGATGTGTGATATGTTTCCTTTCATACTTGCTGCTATGTTTAATAAATATTTGTTATAATTAAATATGAACTACTGGCACCCTGAATCTGTTTAATGAATTCTCCTTTAATATACCACTCCTATTTGTAAGCAGTGCCTATCCACTGAGGTATGGGTTAGCCCGGGTATTGGGAGATGTGGCTGTGAGGGGAGTGTTGGTGTATGCCACCACTACAGCATTACAATTGTTTTGATAATATCACATTTTTTCATGTGCTTGACCCCATTTAATTTGCAAATCAGTTCTTTTATATCTGGGAGTGGTTGTTTCTTCCATGAAGCTGCTAATAACGTTTTATCTGCTGTGAGTATGTGGGTAATAATTTTATGTTCATCTTTGGAGTGTAATTCTGGGCTTGATAGTCCTAATAGATAAATTTGGGGTGACAGTTATTGTTGCTTTAAAGATCTTGTTGAGTTGGTCTGTGATCATTTTCCAATAGTTTTGTGTGTAATTCTAGGCTTGATAGTCCTAATAGATAAATTTGGGGTGACATAGTTATTGTTGCTTTAAAGATCTTGTTGAGTTGGTCTGTGATCATTTTCCAATAGTTTTGTGTTACCCTACAGGACCACCAGATATGTAGGAATGAGCCTCTCTGTCCACATACTCTAAAGCATGAAGATATTGTTGTATTTTTCCACATGTATGATTGTAGTACCATCTACAGATGATTTTGTAAGCATTTTTCTCATTATACAGTAAAAGTAATGTTATTTGAATCCTTTAATTTTGAAGGATGTTATATTGCATAGGAAACAAAATAAGTGTGTGTTCCAGTGCAACTGAATGATAGAACATGCTATACATATTCTACAGAACCTTGGACAGCACCACTTACTTGACCATACAAAGCTGTTTTTCTGTTTTTTCCTCCTGCAATCTGTTAGACAGAAATGCTAATTTCTGTGCCCAGAAATGGGGAGATGAAGGAAAGCTGGGGAGCTAGGGAAGTTCTTGACTTATTGAGGTTAGTTTTGCTGCAAGAAGGAAGCGTCTGCAGTACTAGGGGTAAGTTAATGTTGCTTCCTGTTGAAAAAAGCCTGATGCCAGCAGTCTTCAGGGCTTCACCAGCCTGGTGCTTATCTCTACCCAGCCTTCCCATGCAAAACAGGGGGAATTAATTAGGCATCTGGAAGTACACTGCTTAAACTAAAGGGATACCAACATAATTACAATAGAAACAGTTTTAGCAGTAACTTATTTGTGTTTTAACATTTAAAATCCACTGAATGCCCTGAATGCCATTCCATGCCCTGCATAATGGAGGGTTTATCCTTACGGATTACTAAAAGGGGCACATTATCCTATATCTTTCTTTGTCTCATTCAAACACTTCCACACCCTCTGGCAACCGTGCAGCTCATCCGGTCTTGTTTATTCTGTATAATGACAAAAAACCTACTTTATAATTACAAAGCATCTACATACTAATGTATGTTCAGCCAGAGTTAGCTGCAAACCAGCAGGAGTATTCATTATATTTATTTTTACAGTGTAAGATAACAGAGATAGATATACAGTAAATACACTTATATTACATGTCAATTAATAGTAAGAAAAATGAAAAAAAAAAAAAGATATATAAAAATATATAATATATCGGGAGGTTTAATTGCAGACCCCTCTATTTGGCTCTGTAGACCACCCACACATATTCTGTGAGGGTACCAGCAGCTGTCCTTTTTCTATAGGGATAATATTTTTCTGAAAAAGAAACTTCATAGAAGTATAATAAAGAAAAATGTTTTTTTCCCTACAGGGGACCGACAACTGAAGCTAAAAGGAAACATGTAACTGTAAAATTAAGAACAATATCCAGCTGTGAAAGAGCACCTAGTACTGAAAGAACCTGAACAATGAAACCTGTTTAAATACCCTTAAGGACCCCTTTGATCATAACACTGTGTGGAGTGTTTAACCACTGTGACAAATGTGATACACTCTGAGATCTTTTAAAATCGAAGCAGTTAGTGACTTCTTAATGATCGCTCATTGCCTTATATTTAAGAACCAGCTGACAGAACAATTTAACAATTTCCTGACATTTAAATTGCAATGAAACATGGTAGGTGAGATTATATTCAACCCAAACAATGCTATTTTAAACATTTCTATTCACTGTTTTAAGGTCATATTTATAGAAATATAAATTGTCCCATAGCTTCTTGATTTTCTGCCAATTAGACCATACACAACTTTGCATGCTTACACACTTCTTTACATCCCTGTTGTACACATGCATGCATCTTTTGCCTATTTACCAAGTGTCAGAGTGTGTCAAAGCAGCAAGTTCAGCAAAGAGTACTGCTCTGAATTTGCTGGTTTAACCTCGCTAAAGTAGGGGCTAATGGCAGACTTTCTGTATGACATAAGGTGATTGTGCACACAAATTACAAAGAAAATATAGCAATCAAGTAGCAACATGAGTTCAAAATAGAGTTGCACAGAACGGAATGTAAATAACACTTGTAATGTATGCCACTATAATATGGCAGAAATGGTGACAACCAAAATGTGACAAAGTAGTGACAATGTCCTTTCTTATAATCAATCCTGCCTATTATACAGTAAAAATTTCACCTTTCAATAAATCTATGAGAATCATGGGAAAAAGTGACATTTTAATTAAAAGGCTTCAAAATGTGGAGACATCTGTGCCACCATGACCTAGGAATTGTCTGCCATTGAATGCAAGAAACAATTTTTTTTTTATGCAACAATTCTCCAGAAACAAATACCAGATAATTTATAAATATTGATAGTATGTTGTCATTAATGTAGAAAAAAATTAGTTATGGTGACTTTGCACCTTTAACTCTTTTTTCTTTTTTATTTACAACAAAGCAATCCATTTGATCTATTGCAGTGGCAATATATTAAATGGAAAATATGCACAACTGACTAATGCTGAAATGATACAGATTCATAAATTTGTTTTGCCATTCAAATTCACTCTCGCCCCTAAAGGTGCCCAGTTTATGCCACTTCCTATTTTCTTAGATTTACATGGTAACTACCAAATACAGAAGCATGTCAGTCCCTATTATAACCACTGAAAGAGATCAGAAACTGCTTTAATATTATTACCCTCAAACCCAAGTTCAGAAAATAATTCTAAAAACACAAACAGCCATCATATGTGAAATAATGGAGTTTGAGGCTTTCATTTAATTAAAAACAACTCCTTGGCAGAAATCAACTCGTTTGCACCCTCTACGGCCCACATTCACCATAGTGCGAAGTGAGCCGCAAAGCGTTTGGCTCACTTCGCAAATGGTGTTATGCACATGCTGATGTCCTGCGCGCGGACATCAGCATGTGCATTAAAGGGATTCCCCTCCCGGCAAGCAGACTCGAGTGCTCCTAACGATAAGTAATGATTAAGGACCCCAAAAATGTACCATAAAAAATATGAAGTATTGAAAAACCTGAAGAGAATTGTTAATTAATGTTAGTTAATTGTAAAGACCTTAGGGGGTAATTCAGGTGAGGACTCCGCACCTCACCTCGCACTATCCTGAATTACCCCCTTAAACTTTCTTGTTCACTTCAGACATTGATTCCTGCTTATGAAGTTAATAAATATATGTAAAATTGCCCCCTTATTGTTCATTTTTTTTTGGGAAGTCTGTGATCCTCAAAGATCCATTATGACATCTAGGAAGAATTTAAACATAAGGGGTGTACCTGTTTGCGCATGGTGATTTCCCAGACTTCTTTAAACAAAGTGGATGTCCTATAAATTCCACTTTTATTTCAGAACTTTTTCCCTATCCTACCTAAAACCTGGGGATAGAGAAAGGGAGATGTATGTAAAAAAATCCTAATATGCAATGCCCTCTTATGCATGGGTGGGCATGTGTAATGCCACATCATGAGATGTAAAAAACCCTACCATTTGAACAAAGGTGTAGTAGGATAGGTAGAATTGCACAACAGTGGGTGGGGAAGAAGTGTAAGGGAATCATTTTGTAAAAGTCCAAATAGTCACACAGAGCTGTGAATTTGTGTCTATTTTCCTCTTCCCCATGTTTGCTTATTGAGCAAACTCTGTGAAGTCTACCCATTCAGGCAACAACAATAGTCAGAAACTAACAGAGCTCTTCACATCACTTTGTGTACATGTACACAGGTACTTCTATTATTGATTAAGCGGAGGAGTGGTGCGAAGGTGTGAATGGGACTAGGTGAACTGTTAAGAATTCACTTGATTGACTTCTCCATTTCAAACTGGGGAATTGGGGGGGGGGGG
>WMED01004792.1:0-20256 GCA_019650415.1 Pipa parva
ATGCGTACTGAAGCGAACAATTGGAGGGTAAGTTCACTCTTTGGTGAATTACCCCCTTAGCTGTTAGAAATCACACTGAATTGAAGATCAGTTTTGTTTTTTACTTTTATACTTTTCATTGTAGATCATTTACAGAACAAATATAATTCAAGCTTTGCAGCATCATAAAAACTTGTTAATTCAGAGTAACTTAACACAATATAACACTATAAAAGATTACATAAAACAACTGAAATGCATTTTTGTAATGTTTTATTTTTTTTACAGGATCCAGCAGTTGCATTTGCCAGAAAATCCTATCATATTTTACTGGAAAAACCTATGGCAGTAAGTTTTTGCATAAGCAACCAATATTTAAGCAAACCTTTTATGATATAATGCCAGTTCTGGGTAACTTTACATGGCATGATGGTACTGCAGAAGACAAATATACCAGTATTGCTTCATGTTGACTTTAAAGGGAATTCATGCAGGTATGTCACATAGGATTTTAATATGCATTTTTGTGGTAATGATTACTAAAACTGACAGATTAATTCACACTGAGGTAGTAATACTTGTAAATTCTCTTTGTGGCAATTTCTTATTACAAGGAGAGCCAAAATCCATTTTTACTCTCATTTATTTAAGTTCCACATTATTTAATGCAAAGTATACTTAGTGTCAGAGCACTGATTCTTATCATTGATTTTATGTATAATTTTTATGTTTAATATCTGTATATATCTATTGTATTTATCTATTATTTATTCACTGTATTTATCTATATCTATTTTGATCTATTTATTTGCATTTATGGAACTATGTCTCAACACACTCTACAGTTCTTATTGTTCTATCTGTATATGTGAGTCTTCCTCCCACTTAGATTGTAAGCTCCATGGGGCAGGGACCTCCAACCTTTTGTGTCAATCATAACCTAGCACTTAATTTGATGTATCCTTGTGATATTTTACTTGTGTTGTTTAATGCACTTTTCCCATGTCTGTATTGTACTTGTCTTGCTGAATTGCACAGCGCTGCATGAACTTGTGGCGCCTTATAAATAAAATTATACATACATACATATATACATACTTGAAGGGACACTAAAGACAGAGTCACTCTGGTTGTTTTGTAGCTGAGCTAGAAAAGTAGTTGTTTCCTGTAGGATACTTCACACTGGCTATTTGGTTTTGTACCATAAACAATAATGAGTTTAATTAACAACAGCTCAGCTACAAAACATACAGTTCAACCCTGGCCTAAAGGCTCAGAAACAATCCTCAGAATAACCTATAGGTAGCTGCAGATATACACTGTTACATGTTAGACAGGGGAATCAGTACAATGAATCTGTCTTGTTATTTTAGTACCTTCCTTCCTCCCTGTGTCATGGACACTGCTCACTTCTAATTATGTTCCTCTACATTTGAAGGGGCCAAACTAAGCTGGCTTGAAAATCAAGATATAATGGGCAAATAAATCAATATATGATTCCGTCAGAAGATAAAATATGCCAACTAGATCGTAAATTCAGTATAATCCATGTGGCCCAATGCTCATGTGGCTAAGGGCCAGTTCACACAAGCGTAATTGTGCTAGTGTATTTTAGGAAAGTGCATCTCGAAAATACGTCAGAAAATTCAGGCCAGCGTATATTCTAGAGGCACTTTCCTATTTTACTTACCCGATGCAGTGTGAACGCTCCCTCGACATTCGCAGCTCCTCCTATTTGGCCACATTTTGTGTGCAGCATATATATGCTGGGAAAAATGTCAATACCAGCATTCTGTACGGAGCATATGCACGTCATATGCTAGTGTGGACGGAACAAGGTAAGTCCATAGGTTTACACACTGCGCATAAATACTCCAGTGTGAACCTAGCTTAAAGGAGAAATCATATCTTATTTGATAGGTTTTCAAAAGCATATGCTGCAACTCTGTCTTTGATCTAAACAAATAGCTGTTAACATCATCCCTGCAACAAGTTATACTTTAATACTATTAAATATTGAGTTGCAGAAATGTATATATACATGCCAACATTACATTTGGAAGAGGGAAATTTATTTACAACTTTGCAGACTTTAGATTTCAAGTGTCTCTTTTTAAATGCAGTGCCATTAGTTCAAAATAATACTGAGAGACAGATGTGACAAAGGTGTGGGTCATTATACTCATAGGACTACTATTGTAGTACTGTGCATCTGAGCAAGTACAGATCTGTACATAAAGTTGATAAATTATAGCGTAAAATATTTGTTAATGCAATAGATATATGTTGCCATATATATATATATTTACCAAACGCTCAATCCTTTTTCATGTCCATATGCAGGGTGTTCCGGAGCAGCGGACGTCTTGTGCAGATACAAAAATGGAATAGATCTCCAGCATTCCTTGATAATGTTAAAACTCCTTTATTGTGGCCATGTTGGCAAAAAATTAAAAAACATAAAAACAGCAATGGCCTACGCATTTTGAGCGTGGCTCTTAATCATGGCTCCATGATTAAGAGCCACGCTCGAAACGCGTAGGCCATTGCTGTTTTTATGTTTTTTAATTTTTTGCCAACATGGCCACAATAAAGGAGTTTTAACATTATCAAGGAGTGCTGGAGATCTATTCCATTAAAATATTTGTTAGACTACTTTTCCTTTATGTAGTAGAAACTCCCAACACCACAACAGACTTAAAAGTTGTCAGGACAGATTCTACTTACTAAAGATCTCACATGTTTCTTAGCTTACAGAAGCCTCTTCCAAAATAATAACAACATGACTTTTCAAGATCTTAACAGACTCCCACATGTATCAGTAATATTTTAATTATAACTGTGTATATACTGAAGAACTGTGTGTGTGCTCCAGCAGGCACATAAATGCAAGATTATGTTCTGTTGATATGGTTATTAAAAGAGAAAAGTTGAGGATCCAAGAAGCTAATTGTTCAACAACACACATACAATTTTCAAAACCTTTATTTGCTCACTGGAGTACAAACACATACAAAAGCAAAGAAGTTCTAGCTAATGCAATTCAAATTCACAGTGATCAAGAAATTAATTTAAGAAATGGAATGCTTAGTAATAATGACTGTTTGTAAAATGTTCTTCCAACTTAAGTTGTTAAACAAATTAGTTTGTTCTTTTAATAAGGTGACATAAATCTGCAACTGATTAAAATCATTTAAGGTTTCTATTACAGAAGAGTGTAGAAAACATTAGTGACACCTTTTCAATGTTTTCAAAGTAATTGTTTTACATGTTCTTTTGATAATCATTATCACCTTGTTGTAGTGAATATGTTAACATATTAACATGTTCACCTGATCTGTAAAGTGATTAGACATTATAAAGAGTGATTACTAAATATTTATACACAGGATTTGAATATGAAGGACAAATGTTTATTTTCCTTTCAGTGAATATAGTATAGATATTTGTGAAATGAAAGATGGGGCATATTGTATTTTACTATTGTGTTTTATTTAATTTCTTCCAACAGTGGGGAGAAAAGATGAATGCATTATACTGAAAAGATTTAAAAACTAAGATTTTATGATTTTTTTTAATGTAGATTGTGTTTGTATAATTTGTCCCAGAAATCCTGAGACAAAAATCCATCAAGCCTCAGATAGCGCCTCATCTAATTCCAGAAAAAAAAATGCGTATTTCTACCTATAGTGGTAGAGTCAATGTTTTAAAAAAACCTAGCATTGTAGACTTGAATGTACAGTTTAAAAGGAATTACTTAGGATTAAGCTTGATCATTTTTGCACAATTTCAACACTGACATTGATGGATTGTGTACAAAATGCCCACATATGCTCAGATCTTTTGACCTGAAGGGCAAAAAGAATCAGACTTTAAAAAAAAACAGGAATAAGTGCAACAGTGACTGTTAAAGGACCACAAATACATGCCAGCCTAGGTCCTCAGCCAATCTTATTTGCCATTTGGAGGGACTGAATACACTGTTTAGAAATTAGTTGGCGAATTAAGGAATTTGTTATTGTATGCATGTGTATTTTTAATTGTAAAGCTCTGCTCGCTTACATCGTGCTGAACAATTGTGGTCATAATGATTATAAATGGAAAACTTGACTGCAGTGTGTAGTGGGCTCAGTCATCTTTATATCCATGATACTCATTTTTTTCTGAAATTGATGAGAGGCCTATAAAGATATGGGGTGCATGACCTCCATGGTTTCATTATACCCAGTTCTTTTCCCTTACTTGTGCTGTATTTCCCTTTAGCTTTTATTTATCCAATGTGGGTTAAATTATAAACATTTTCAACCTATTTAAAGTATGTTAATGATAGTTATAATCTATTTCTGATCAGGTCACTCCTGAAGACTGCTTGGAAATAGCTTCAGTTTGCAAAGTAAACGGAGTCATGCTTTCGGTGGGACATGTCTTGCGCTACCACCCTATCTCACAGAAGATAAAGGTAATCAACATTATTACATACTGAAGAGCTCTGTCAGGAGAAAAGCACATTTTGTAAGCATAACATTGGACAAAAGCTGAGAATCTATATAAGGGCTAGGAGAATCTGAGTATCTCATGCCTAATCAAGATTCATTCTCTGTTTCGAGGGATACATAATGGGCACATAATTGTTAAAATGTAACCTCTATCAAAAATAATTCAAACTGGGAAACTTTGATCATTTGGCAAGCTTTCTGTTAATAAGTAGCTAAATCTGTTAGCAGTTAATGATCAGTTACATGTGAGTCAGTCATAGCTGACTGCAGAAAAGGAACAGTTGGTACATTTAATTTGCACTGCAGAGTGGTTATTTCTTTACATTTACCTTATATCTATCTTATGCATGTTTGAATTCCTGTTCTCTATTTGTCTGCACCATATCTGTTGGAAGAGCAGTTCATGAATTGTAAAATAAGCTCTTCTATATATTCAGATTATGCCCACTAGTTGTAAAAATCTCTTACAGATAACAAATGCTTCCCTTTTTAACTTAAATGTTTTCCTCATGTTGCTATGTTCTTTCAATTCTTCATAATGCTGTATGTTGGGGACCTGCAACCTTTCCCGATATATCACACACAGGGCCAGGACAAGGTTTCATAGCGCCCTAAGTCCATGAAATTTGGACACACCCGCTCACTTCTTCTGCCTCAGCTCACTTCACCTCAGCTGTACTGTAGTGCAGCGCTCTCTCCCCTGTGCTCCCCAAGCATGTCATTTCCTATCACAGGAAGTGACCTGCTAGGGAAGGGAGGGGGGTGCCCAACAGAATCTATAGACCAACATGAGTTTTGTTTATAATTCATTTGAAGTATTTGGTTAAAATCAGTATTGTGGGGCTTATACTTTGAAGTAAATTTCTGTCACTTTGGGTCACAACACAATTGAAAATGTCCCACTAACTTTATTAGGCAAACAATATATTCATTTCTATGTCACCCCAAACCCTAGTTCATGTTGTCACTTGTTTGCAGTGTTTATTATCCATTTTGAATGAACAGTTGCCTTCTGCCATGCAGGAGCCATCAACCCCTTACTTCGCCACTCTGATTTGGAAAAGTAAAATAGGAGAGTTTGGAGCAGTACAACTTGCTATATTAGCTACTTGGACAGACTCCGATGCTTGCTAAATAGCCAAATTACATGTGCATGCAAAGTGGTGTGAAGAAATACATAAGTCTGCAACCATCATAAGCGTTCGAGTTATAAGAAAATTCAACAAATTACAGAGTTTGCTGAATACACAAACATGGGGAGGTACAAAATGGACATTAACATGGTTCATGAATAAGCCCTAAACAATGCATTTTCTCACATTTACCACTTCCCAGAAAGCTGCCACATGGATTCTGACACGGTCATCATTCAGTGTTATTTTGCATTTTGGCACTAGTGACCACAGCTGTTATCAAAATGTCCTGTGTGCCATTTCCCTTACGCTAAACTGGTTGTTTTGTCACTGAGTGACAAAACAAAACATACAAAACAAAAAGTGGTTTACTTTATTTTTTGAAAACTGTAAAGTCACTTTTTGTGTTCATTTGGGGGAATACATTTCCTGGTACTCCTAAGACTGTCACCACTTTACTGGTATGCATAAGACTTACTGTATAGTCTTAGCTAAACTGCTAATTCAGTTAAAAGTAATATAAACCACCCTCTTTCAAAAAATATATTTTAACGTGGATAAAACAGACCATTTTCCATTGTATTTTTACAGGCATTAATAGACAGTGGTGTTATAGGAGACGTTGTTCATATTCAGCATATGGAACCTGTAAGTATCCTATACTGCTAATAAAAATGACTAATTTCTGACCACAGACATTGTAAATTGGTTGGCTAATTTGAATTTTTTGATTTAATTGGATGATTTGATGTGAATGGCTTACTTACAATCCACATGTTCATCCTGTTGATTAAATAATCATGTTAACTGAAATAAAGCTTTAATTGAAGCAACTGTTATTGCAAGCTATTGCAGAGAGAGGTGATTGGCTAACCTAATTTTATCATTCTAATTCAGATTTCTAATTTGATGCAAAATAACCATAACTGTAATCATCATAGCTGTCTGGGTAACGCATAATTTCAAAATTATTTAGTCCTGGCCCCACAATGTCATTATTTGCTTCATAAATCTCCACCTCCAACCCCAATAAGGTGGGAATTCCAGGTTGCCGAGCCCCTAGAGGTTTCCAGCTATGATTACCACCATTATTGCTGCGATAGCTAACTGTATAACTGTCATGATACATACTGCTTGTTTTTCATTAGATTTAATTTAATTATATATATATATAAAAAAAAAAAGGTGTAAAACTTTTTGTGCTTTCATTTAGTTTCTGCTTCTTTATCAACAAAACAGTCATCACTTGTTTTCTGGCTGAGTTGTGGTTGACATATCTTTATAAGAGGAAGATGGACTCACTCAAGCTGTGGGGCTATAAAAAAGTCATTGTTTTCTTCCATGCAGCCCAATGAGTATAAGGGCACAGTGTCTATTCAAAGACATATAGAGGTGCTCCTAAATATACAGGGTGCACAAAGGTATGAAGATAACTTTATAAATGGAAAATGGTGGTTGGGAACACCATCCTGTGTGTCTCATGTTGCTAAGGGGAAGGGGGCAAATTTGTGAGGGGTGGTGTTCAACATGGTGGCCATTTTGAAAATCACTCACAAGATGGCATTCCCAACCACAGTTTTCCATTTATTCAGGTGTCTCTATACCTTTGGACCACCCTGTGTATATTTATAAAACAAACTCTATCAAAGTATTGATTATAGTGAAAACAAAAATAGGAATCTGTTTTTCAGGTTGGAGACTGGCATTTTACTCACTCTTTTGTAAGAGGAAACTGGAGAAATGAAAAGGAGAGCACGTTTTCATTGCTTTCTAAGTCATGTCATGATATTGACATCATATGCTTCTTTATGGGAAACAAAAGGTATGAGATGAAGAAATTGAATGAAACAGATGTTGTGATGCCTAAATCTTCTTTTTTTATTAATCATTTATTTACCGTTTAGATTGTAAGCTCTACGGGGTAGGGACCACCAACCTCTTGGGTGAAATTTATTAAACTCGCAAAGCCCTTTTCGGCTTTTTTGAGTTTAATTGGGAGAATGATTTGAAATTTCTCCCAATAAGTATTGCAAGATTTGCATCGTGTGATACTTACTGTGACAAACTTTTTGTAATTAAATATATCCATGGAAAGGTAGCCATACAATATAGCTACCTTTCCATGGATATATTTAATTTAAAAAGTTTGTCACGGCAAGTGGAGAAACTTCAAATCATTCTCCAGAGTTATTAAACTCAGAAAAGCACAAACGGCTTTTCCGAGTTTAATAAATTTCGCCCAAGCTTGTGTCAACTTCAACCTAGCACTTAAAGTGAAGTATCCTTGTGATATTATACTTGTGTTGTTTTTAATGCACTTTTCCCATGTCTGTATTATACTTGTATTGCTGAATAGTACAACGCTGTGTAAATTTGTAGTGCTTTATAAATAAAATTATACATACATACATCTGTTTCATTTGTTGTAAACAGATCATTTTGTGTTTTGTTCACCATATGTTCACTGGAGTTCAGTCTTTAGTCTTGAATCTGCTATTTGGGATGTTATCTCCCCACAAGAAAAAACTCAAATAGTGTGATAACGTAAAGATAAATTTTAATAAAGATAAAATTGCACTTACATAGGTAAGGAAAAATTTTGCATGTGCATATACTCAAAAAAAGAGGTACTTCAACGTGTTTCGCCTTTAGGCTTCCTCAGGGAGTGATCAGATAATATTTTTTCTCCTTTTGCTATGGTAATGGCAATAGCAACCTGAAGATTATATGTACAGATCATATGTAAACCAGAAGAAAAATGTAAACACTGGGGCAAAATCTGAACAAAAACTGAAATAATAATAAAAAAAACTGGAAACAAAAAAGACCAATTACAAACTTGTACAATGCCATTATTTCCAAGGGGGACAACCCCTTTAAACAGTAGTGGGAAAGGAAGGACAAAGACACATCATGAATTATCTAAAATGCACACACACAGGTGCATGTGGATTTTCAGTTATAAAAATAAGAGTATTTATGTTTGGATAAAAAATATATTAATTCCTATCCTTCCTATCATATATATGTTTTTTTTACAATTTTTATTTTGCAGTTTCACTATATATGTTTAATTTATCTTTTATATATATATATATATATATACACACACTTTGGTGCCCTTGCCTAATAGTGATGTGTCTGGGAAACTTTTATCTTAAACTAACTCTTTCTTCACTGCTTTTTTTTTTAAGGTGCTTAAAAGTCTCATCTTTTGGTGCACTCTCCCATTTTACCAAAGCCCATAAGGTATGTTTAAACAGTTGACTACAAATAGTAACTATATGTAAAACTTGCTAAGAAACCATAAGGAGTATTTTCAAACGAAGAAAAAGGCATAGTGCTACACATTCTATCTTAAGGCATAATTCCCAATATTTAAAATCTCAAAAACCTCTATGGAGGAACATAATGGGGATGAATGGGACAACTGCCTAGGTTTCAGAGCTCCAGGAGAGCCAAGATCTGTGCCTGTCCATTCAACCACAAACTGTGCTGTCCAGGGCTGGATACAGGCTAAGTACACTGTTCTGAGATGATCAAAGTCCCATAGTAATTCTGTGTAAAAGTGCCACCCCTTACCCCACCAGACATGATCAACTTTAGTTACAGAATGAACTAACCTGCAGGCACATGCAAACGGCATAAACATTGAATGGCATGACCCTTACCCATGATATGCCATAACAGGGATGGCAGGCAAAGCCTTTTTAAAATGACCCCTCTTGCCATGTTGCCCCAATCAAAATACTGCATGTTTTGCCCATTGATAAATATGATCCTCATTGTGTCAGTGCTGAAAATTTTGTTTACTGTCCTTGTCATTTAGCTGCATTGTGTTTACTAGGTAAGTTGCTCTTATTATTTTTATTAAGGCTAAATGACAATGACAGCTTGCTAATTGGAGGGAAGAGAGAGTCTAAACATGCAGCAAACTTTCACTAACTTACTTAGTAAATAAGACCCCAAAGGGCAAAGCAGACTGGTAGCAGGATTAAGTAGACTGTGTGAGGCGGGATTTGGACTGAATAATGGTATTCTCTATAGAGAATACATATAAATGGCTGGTCCCCAGAAGCCCTACAAATCAAAAGTAAATGTATTAATTTTACATTTAAATATAATTCTTTCTAAAAATCTTGAGTCCCAAATAAGCGTACATTGCAAGTGTAGAAGACTAAATAAAAAGCACAATTTTCCTTCTTGATTTTAAAAGTGGGGTAAGAGGGATCATGGGAGGGTTGAGAGAAGTTGACATGAAGGCCATTCTAGTGAATGGAAAAGAAAAGTTGTGCAGTAATTATTAGTTATTTTGTCAGGTAATGTTAAACAATGTTCTACATATATGTGTTTAATGAATACTAAAAATTAACACCATTTAATATGTTTTCATTCAGCCAAAAGATGCCAGCAGTTGCTGCCTAGACTGCTCAGTTGAAGAAAAATGTCCATATTCTGCAAAGAAAATTTATCTGAATAAAGCTGAACAGGTTGGTATAATATGATATAAAATAAGCATATGTGTTTTTAAATTACATAGTAGTTAATCTGTACAGGTTCTCTGAAGCCTTTAGTTATTTAGAAAATACATTGATAATCAAAGTTGTTCTATATAAAAGCACAAGGCCACAGGCCAGAATATATACATGTAACTCTTGGGTAACTTTTCCTATGCTTGTGTATGTATATTTTTATTTATATAGCTCCACTAGGTTAAGCGATGCTGTACAGTCAAACAAGGGGATGATGGGATATTAGCCATGCAGGTCTGAAACATTATTACATAGCTTATAAATTACAGAAAGGGATACATTGTCATTTAAAATACACAAGGAACAAGGCAAACAAAATTAAAATACATTTACACCATAAAACTTCTTTTAATGCTTGATAAGCATTGTTGCTTAAACAGCTTTTCCCATTTCTTTTCTGGATTCAGCTCCTGCTTGTGTCATTGTATTAACAAAAATAATTAATGCTACATTTCCAGTGATGAAATGCATCCTGTCAGAAGACAGAATCGGTTATAAATGCTTCCTCTTTTGTATTACAGAAATTTCTTTGCTACCTGCATGACTAAAATACCATCATCCCCTGTCAAGTTTTGTAATCACTTGAGGGGTACAGTGGCAGTTAGAGGGATGTTGAGGCAGTTAGGAGGAATGACTCTTGGTGAAGGTAAACCATCAACATGTTTAAAAATATCTTTTTAATAGGAAAGTGGAGTGATAGTTGCTTTAAGTTGTAGCTATTACCCTGAGCTCTCCTTTATTGATATCCCTTTTCTTTATTAATATGACTGAATTGTTCGATCAGACTTGCAACTCAAAATGTAACTGCCTCATCTTTATACTCACTATATATTTAATAAATTCCAATGTGCATGCTAAAAATATCTTAATGTTTTTAGAGAATGTGATATTTTATTTTAAAAATAGATTTACTTTCACTTTATTGAGCTTTCAAGTCTACTTGGCCTAGCTGCTAATTACGGCAGGTATTGGTCATTTTTTAGGCTGGAAAAGTAATAATTCTACACAGAAGCACTCTCCACACAATAATAGGTACAAGGAATTGTTAAAAAGATACCTCAAATTTTTTCATGGAGTATTTACTACTAAACAACAGTAACAAAACAATATAAAACATCAGAGTTAATATTCACAATCAGTATGCCTTTATCTCATTAAGATATGTAGGACTACCCCCAGCATTTCTTTTGGCATGTCCATAAACTAGCCGCTTCATAGGCCTTACTGAGCGCAGGATTTAGGGGGTTATTCACGAAAGTCTGAACTGTTGCATAAAAGTCCAAATTCACATTCATTTTTCACTTCCCGATCTTCACATATTTATCAAACTCTAGAATGTGGTAAATTTAAGACCAGTTTGGACAATGATAGACTTACACATTTCTTCATATTACTTCGTTTGGTGCAAATGTAATCCGGCTGTTAATTAAGTGTTGGAGTCTTTTTAGCAAATTCGGCAATTGGTACTGAATTCGCCGGATGATTTGCCATCAGAATTTCCAAGTAGGGGGTTGATGGCAGGGCTCCAGTGTGTGTTCATTCAAAAGTGACAATATAAACTGCCACCAAGTGACAACACAAAATGAACTAGAAATATGGTGAGCAGTGCCGGCTCTGCCATTAGGCAGAGTAGGCAGATGCTAGGGGCGCCACTTGCATTTTCCTTTTTTTTTTTTTTAAATTGTGCCGGCTGGCTGGGAGGTTACATGCAGCCGCGGCTCAACTTATTAGGAGATCTAAAGTTGAGCCGCGGCTGGACGTGAGTGGGGGCGGCAGAGGGGGGGGGGCGGCGTGGATCGGGGGCGCGGGGGGGGGGGGGGGGGGGGGGGGGGGGGGGGGGTGCCTTGGGGGCGCCACTAGGGCCAGAGCCGTCTCTGATGGTGACACAGAAAGGGATGTTGTATTTACATAATACAGTTAGTGGGACAATGCGAGTATGATGTTACCTTGCTTTGCTTGGGTTCTTCTGCTTTGCATCACTACACATCTGTACACATCACACACTTTTCGGGGGGGTCACCCCAATCACTGTAGTGAATAATGAAAACTACACTTGTTTTGTAACTTAATTATGATTTATTCTTTTTAATTTGAAAGTTGCGTAAAACAGACCGACATATAGTTTTAATATGTTTTAACAAATACATTTGTGGCAAAAAAAATGTAATAAGTTTGAATTCACAAAAAAACTTTTACCAATGCATTATTACAACAATTATGAATTTATCCATCTAAATACAAGCTGTAAGGCAATAATGGAAAGAAAAACAGCTGTCTTCTTTATGGAATCAATCTTGGTAGAGTTTCTTTACAAATACCAATATATAAGGATTGGCTATTATGGATTCCATTGTATCCAAGGGTGGCTATATATAGAAAATACAGCCATCTGCTCATTAAAACAGTGCCAAACATTGAACATAAGTGTGCTAGACAAATGAGCCAGAAAAAATACAAATGAATAGAAGAGTTAAAGGGGTAGAGACTTCCATGACCAGATACAAAAGGCCCAGCCTAATGCCAAAGCCAAGACACGAGATGCTTATTATACATCTGCTATGGGGGCTGCAAAATGTTTTTAATTTTTTTTTTTTCTTTATGGACTGAATCTGACATCTGTTCACTTGGCAAGACTTCCTTATTAAGGAGCAGGGTATTGTTTTTTAATAATTTTGTTATTACATAGTTATTATATGACCTTGTTTAAATATGAGAATTATTTCCACTAAGAAGCACATTGGTCCTTGTATTTCATGTGTTTTTAATATCACTTTTGTTTCAGTGAATTGTATAAAAAAAGCATATATTTCCATTCCATTCCATACAATTCCCATTCAAAAAGAGGAAAAGTAGTGCAAAACACGTCACATTTACAAATATATAGCATGTATACGAGCCCTATTTAAACAGTTTTCTTAAATTTTATTTAATGCATACTTTTTAATTATAATAATACAGAAAGTAATATACAGCCTCCAAATCATATACATAAGTAATATAAAAATCCTGTCTAGTACACCATTCTTTTTTTATGAATGAGTAGATACTGGTTATTACCAAGGGGAAGGAAAGGAAGTAAGGGCTTAATGCAGAAGTCTGCTTCCTGGGTAAACTAATCTATTAACATCCCATCATGCTTAGGACACAACTGTATGTAGAATGCTAAAAAGGCACACTTTTCCCTTTAGTTATAATGGCCAAATCAAATGTTTTTGAGAAGCTGGAATCATATTCCCCATCATAAGGCCAGGCAGGATAGCTGTGTTTGTATATAAGATGCAGGCAGACAAAATATCCTCCGTATCAAAAAGTAAAATAATATTTTCAGATTTGACAGGAATCAGTTCGTCATTAATAGTCTATATGCATTGTTTTAAAGCACAAACAAAAACAACATTTTTTTTAATAATAATGTTCCTTTAATGCAACCCATCTCATCTCTTCCACTTAACTGCAAACCTATATCAAGTCCTCTCTGCTTTCTGAAGCCTGTAATCAGCTGGAAGCCTGAACCTTTCAGATTAAGGATTATTTGATCTTGCCCAGTTCTTGCTATATGTTAATAAATCCACCATAAAGCAAGGCTGACAGTGCTGCATTATTGTCAGTTAGTTCTGATCTCCTAAGCCATGGTATAAACATGTTTTGATGCAGGTAATGACTGTTTTGTTTAAGAGCTGCATCAGCAAAACTGCTGGGTTTTGAGGCAAAGTTTTTGTACTATCTAAAATAAGTCTGTTTCCATTTTGCATGACCACTCATTCATTATGCACCATATTTAATTGTCCTAATCCAGATTTTCAAATCACTCAAGTAATTCAATTACTCTGTATGTCATTAGTAATTTGTGTAAGCCTCGACATTATCATCCATAATCACTGAGCTTGGTTCTCTCCTTTGTGCTTTGCCTACACTCAGAATTTCCCTCTATAGATTCAACTGTGCCTGCTCTTTCAAAAAAATGTGAAGACATTGCAACCAATGATGCAGTTCTCTCTGCTTTTCTATCTGTAGTATTACAGTAGCTTGCCTTGGTAGTACAGCCAGCCCAAGTGTATATTATAGGAAAACAATGGTACATGGTATATAACACACAATGTCAAAATAACTTAAGCATAATATTTGTTACTTTTTCTTGCAGGGAATGTTCTCCTGGCCTGTATCAGTTGTTTGCCAAAATGGTGTTTATGACATTGAATCCCTAATTGAGGAATTAAAGACTGGACCATATGGGAGATGTGTTTATGAATGTGATAATGACGTTGTCACCAACCAGGTAAAATGCACCTCTAACTAACACTGCTTTCAGCTAGCACTCTTTCGCCAGTGACACACATGTTTTTGCATACTGCTATGGCTGCACAAGGTCCATTGTCACCAAGGAGAAGCTCAAGGGTCAAAGTTTTCATTGGCTTTAGTGTACTGAAGCCCCCAGTCTTGATAGACCATACATACACACATACACACACACACTCATCTGATGTCTGTGACTGGGTGGTTTTGATACATACAAACATCCAGCAGGGGTGGGCTTACTGAGTACCAAAGAAACTGACTCTCACTAGGTGGGATGGGCATACATAATAAGAACCCAATTTACATTTGGTATATTTCCTATGTATAAAGCAAGCTTATAGGTAGGAGTACATGAAGGATGCTGAAAACCAACCTGAAATATAGAATGCACTGTGATGCTATTGTAAATGTATCCAGAAAGCGCTATCAGTAATAGTGTTACTACCTGCCATATTCATTTCGGTCATAAACTCCAGGGTGCTTAAAAATCTTTGCTGGTTCTTAGTCCCTTAATATGTTTGGGCCTGAATAATTAAATTTAACAAGCAAGGCAGAAATACAATCCATTGCCTAATTTTGGTCCTCACTGAAATGGTTTCTGGTGAGGGGCACAGGAATAAGTAGAATTAATAAGTCTTGACAAAACCCAATACGGTAGACTTTTATCATTCTGTTTACTGAGGCCTTTCTTAAAGAAACTCATCATTTACTCAAAAGTGAAGTTATCGACATCAACAGGTCACTAACCAGCCTAATTGTGACAGTTTATTAAATGATTTATGTAATATAAAATCCACATATTTTTAGACCGTTTCAGTTTATTGTTACTTTCTTACAGAATCCACTTCTCTCTTGATAATTTTTTCCCGGCAGCCAATCAATTAGAATCTTAAATCAACATTTTCTGATTGATGTTTTCTAAAATTCTGAAAGCCAATCAGCAGTTTGTAGGCATATGATCTCAGAGAGCTGTTAGCCACGATCATTTCCTTACTATTTTTTAGAATTCTAGCAGTAAGTGCAAGTGCAGAATGGACTCTACTGAGCATGTGCAGGACAGCGGTAATATGATGAAAACCCATCCGGAAGAATAATATAACTAAAGAATAAGGACACGTTTGTTTTGGGATAAGGATTCCCAAGATGTTATTCATTTTGCATTTATTTGCCCTTTAAGGATAGGATTAGGACATTCTAATTTTTACTAACTGCAAATTCTAATTCTTACTAACTTCCCAAATCTTGTATCCCAGGAAAAAGTACAGTAGCTGTGTTTAAGTACAGAATATCAGAAATGTAGTTTCTGAAAGTTTGTAACATGTATATTTTTGTCATAGGTTGTCAACATGGAGTTTGAAGGAGGAGTAACTGCTGCTTTTACTATGATAGCATTTACACATGCTATGTGTGTCAGATCTACTAGAGTCTATGGATCTAAGGTAAACTTTATCAGAAACTACAAAGGAATATCCCTCTTAAAGAGATACTGGTGTTAGAATAAAAATGATTTATGCATGCCTAAATCCATTGCAGAATATTTTGCAAAGTTGTAATACTAATGTGGAATGACTTTTAAATGTATAAATTGTTGAAGAAAGGGTTATTAAATTTGCTGCCAGCGACCCATTTACCTCCTAAAAGTTGTGCCTAGATATCCACAGTTGCTTAAGGCTAGGCTGACACAGCACATATATGCACTGCGTATTTAGCAACGCACGTCTAGAAAATATGCCGGCATATTTCAGTCCAGTGTATTTTCTAAATGCGCATTTCTTTTGTACTTACCTGATATAGGGAGGAATTCACCAACGTCCGAAGTAGTGTGAACAGTTCGGGCAACTGCGCTAGCCGCATCGCCGAGGTTCGTCTGACCTCGCGACCATTCAAGTTACTTCGCTAAAATGCTCGTCAGCTCACTTCTCTCAACAGGCGGAAATCGGCGAAGGCTTGAATGCTGTATTAGTCTAATGTCTTCTAAGAGTCCAGCAGTGTTCGCCTGTTCGGCAAAAGCTATCTTGTGGCCATTTTGACGAAGTGACTTGAATGGTCGCGAGGTCAGGCGAAGCGTTTCGAATGGTCACGAGGTTAAGTGAATTCAGGTGACTTCACTACTCGCGAACTGATGTATCTTTTCCATTACTTTGCGTGCGTGTGCACAGGTACTTAGACAATTGCGGAGTGTGTCGAAGTAGCGAATGCGACTAGCTGCGATGCTGCAAAGCACTTTTTTGCCTTCGCCAGATCAGAGTGGCGAACTAGGGGGTTGATGGCAGGGCTCTAGTGAATGGGATAGTGGGAGACTGACGTCACCTCCCTTCATTCATCACTCCGCATGACTTTGCATCCTCCTCTCTCTGCCCAACTACACCACACTGCGCATGCGTCAGCGATAGTCGCCCCCCAATTCTTCGCCAAGTGTACTTCGCATCTTTATTGGTGTGCGATGAGAAGCGAAGTCGCAACTATTTTGATTCAACAACTGGATTTTTAGAGATATTATTTTTAATTTTACTTTATGGGGCCTTGAAGTGGTGAAGTAAAATAGATGAATACTCGTTCATTTGTAGGATTTTCAGTTAAATTAGACATTTTCGTGCATGCGCACGCCAAATATTGCTAAGTACTCTTGTGTTCGTGACTGACGCAGTCGCCCGAACTGTTCGCACTACTTCGGACTTTGGTGAATTCCCCCCATAGTGTGAACAGTCCCTCAGCATACGCATCTCTTCCTATCTAGCTGCTTTTTGCTACACTCACCGGCCACTTTATTAGGTACACCTGTCCAACTGCTCATTAACACTTAATTTCTAATCAGCCAATCACATGGCGGCAACTCAGTGCATTTAGGCATGTAGACATGGTGAAGACAATCTCCTGCAGTTCAAACCGAGCATCATTACATTGGAACGGGAGATTCGCATCATGGATGTGCAGCCGACAAATCTGCGGCAACTGTGTGATGCCATCATGTCAATATGGACCAAAATCTCTGAGGAATGCTTCCTGCACCTTGTTGAATCTATGCCACGAAGAATTGAGGCAGTTCTGAAGGCAAAAGGGGGTCCAACCCGTTACTAGCATGGTGTACCTAATAAAGTGGCCGGTGAGTGTATATATGCCGGCAAAAATGTGACATGAAGCATTTTGGCGTTCGCGTGCTCATGTCATACGCTAGTGCAGCCGGTAACAGGTAAGCTCCATAGGTTTACATGGCACAGCTTTTTTTTTTTAAATTTTAATACGCCGCGCATAAAAAACGCTAGCGTGAACCTAGCCTTACAAAGCAATAATATTAGAAAAATGAATTCCACTCAGAAATGGTACAGCCCTTCTGGGAGATGGAAGAAAAGCCAATAAAAAACAGCATTTGTATTTTCTGAATGACATAATTGGTCACCCTCATATCCTTTTTGCCACACTGTGTGCTGCCTTTTATCCATGATGAAAAGGGAGCCTGCCTGTACAATGCACTAAAGACTTTTCCCAGCACTGACGCTAACATGTATATCTCTATCAAATATCCATTAAACAGCATTAATTATTAAAAGAAATCAAAATCATTAAAGTGCTTTCAAGCTGTTCTACTAACCCATAGTATGCCAAAAATATTGCAGAGTGCTAAACCTTCTGAATAAATATGCATAAAATACATATTTATTCTGTGCTATCCATGATTGTAACAGCAATAGCTGTTAAATATTGCATACATTTTACAAAACATCTACAAGAAGCGTTACAGTAACACTTGCAATTCCCAAAACAAAAAATAAATGATAAATTCAGGTAGTTCAGCAACCCATTTATATAGCAAATAGAAGTTTTTTGAAAGTCGGGTAATGTAGGAAAGATCAAAGTACCCTTGCGAAGCTTCTCATCACTTCACTGAGACGAGTACACGCTCACTGGTCTCCAGAACTCGGAGATCAGTGAACGCTTTAAAGGTACTTCGGCGAGGCGAGTCGACTCGAGTGGTCACAAGGTGAGCTGAAGTACCTTTAAAGCGTTCGCTGATCTCCGAGTGCAGGAGACCAGTGAGCGCGTACTCGTGTCGGCGAAGTGATGAGAAGCTTCGCAAGGGTACTTCGATCGTTCCTGAATTACCCCCTTGGAGTTCCTTTTGTACTAATAATGCTTCTTATCAAAACAAAAACGGCAACAGTGCTACATTTGGAAAAGTATCATGCATACTTTCCCAGCATTATCAGTTTCTGATTCGGTTCTAACATGGATGTCAGCAGGCAGATCTGGCTATCATCAAATACATAAAAAACAATAGGTGCTCTGTACTTCGAACTTATCTATGTTACTATCTAGTTATTATCTAGTGCTATGTTCTATGTTGTGCTTGTTTGTGTTTTATTGTGCTATGTTGAAAGTAAGATTGTATGTGGGATTTAAACGTCGTTGATTACAGAATGTGTTTTTGAGTATTGCTAGAATGTATATGTAGTCCTAGAACGTGAATCTTATATTAATAGAGAATTCAATTCAAGACGGTTTCTTTTCAGAGCAAAGTTTGAAAGAAAACTTTATTTGAACATTGTTACATAGCCTACAATCCGTATGAAGTAAAAATGATAATTTTTGGACTTATTTTTGTCAAATATGGAGTCCCGGATACATCCAGAAATGGTGGTCAGTAATATAAAAAAGAGATTTGTACATGTTTATTCCCATTATTGAGTTCATTTCAGTGGCAGAGGTGAGCAAAAGGTCATATCTGAGCCTTTATGACTGAACCTTTGCGGATGCATGATGCATACTAAATATGTGGTAGCTGATAAATGGGAGGCCCCATCCGTGTCCTCTAAATCCTATGGTAAAACCCTGTAGGAATATGTTTTCTACATTTTTCTTTTGAAAATGTATCAACAAATATAAAATATTTGTGTGTGAATTATGTCATGCAGCACTAGATTTTTAAGGAAGTAAGATGCCGTTTTGTCTCCAAGTGCAGTTTATCGTGAAAAAAGGCCACAAGATCTATTTTGTTAGAATTGTTTTGTCCTGACATTTTGTTGCAGATTTAACAGAGTACAGAGTTGCATCTGACCAGCATTTTGTAAGTTTAACAAGATTAACAGTATCAAGTCACACAAAAGTAAAATTTTCAATAATGCTAAAATGTATTAAGTATTCTATATAATTGTTAAATATTTGGGGAGCAAAACTTACCCTTATAGATATTATGCCTAGATATATTCACCAAAATAATAGTTTTCTTTGATTATTAAAAATGTATTGTCTAAATTTGCTAATTGCAAAGGCCCCATTGTTTGGACTAAAATATCGACTTTATAATAAACACGTTTTCTATTTTTGTTAGTCCTAAGAATGCAGTTGTTGTTTTGCTTATATTTATATACCAACTCTTGCTTTAGATTGAAATTTTTTGCAAACTTTTCATCACTTTTATTGCATTGCATTTACAAGGAGGTTTTACTATCTTTGCATTCCAGACAAGTCACAACTCCTTTTTTTCGAGTATGTAGTTATTGTATATGCAAAAAAAGTCTTGAGGGGGGATACAGGAATTTATGCAAATGTGAAATATTTTATTCAGTATGTTGAAAGTTGTAGGCAATGGTCATTCTTGTACAGAGCCCCAGAAGGCAAAGTTTGTTCCAACTGGTCCTGGTTATAGGAAAGTTTGGGTGTCTGAAGACATTCTTGTGAATTAAAGCAGTTCCATTAAGTGAGATGTCTAGACCAGCGTTTACCGGGCCATGAAAGCAAAATGCCAGGTCACGAGAGTGCGTGTGGGTTTTCATGACTGAAAACTAGTAATGACTTTGCGCATGGCACCACTCATGAATATTC
>WMED01004793.1:0-20255 GCA_019650415.1 Pipa parva
GGGATGATAGGTAGAACCGGATCGACGGGATGATAGGTAGAACCGGATCGACGGGATGATTTTTGGCCTTAATAAACTGTTCAATGTCCTGCACCTAACAGTATATATATTAAAAGTACATGTTTTACTTCGGTGGTGGGAATCTATTTACACAACAATACTGCAAGAAGCATGTGTACAAACACGAAGATATACAGATGCCGTATTAAACTTGAAATATAACATTTATATACGTTGGGGGAAATGTACCAAGCGGTATTAGCACAATGGTAAAAAAAACGGGGGCTAATAAATAGCAGGTATTTATCATTAAAAGTGCGCTGAATGATGTGAATAAAAATGATGGACGTTTTATTTTTTTTCCATTCGTGCTTTGTAAATTTTCTAATAAACAGACACAAAGTACTGTGGACCTGATGCCTTGCTCAGTAATGTGAATAAATAAATGGTAATCCACATGGCATGGTTCATCCTGCATTGCTGCAATTACTGCACTAATACTACTACTAATTAGCACATCTTAATGAAGCAGTGACTGAATGAATCACATGACTAAACATGGACATGCTGCCAGGGCTGAGGGAACAGTTATTCACAATTCCTCTTACTTCTTTCCCTACGCCCCAAAAGATTATTACATAAATCAAAGAGCCTAGCGCTGCCTGCCTCAGCCAATCGGATGGAAGCACGGAAAATAAAGCCCCTCCCACACTGACTGGAGACGACGCGGACGCATGGATAGGCGCGCGCGTGCGCGAAGAGGTCGAAGCCGAAATTCTAGAAGAGCTAATGGTGATTGGCCGGTGAGCGCGCTGCCTTGTCACGTGGTCTGGCGTCGGCCGGCGCGGGGGACGCTGGAGGCAAAGATGGCGGCGGAGCTTGTGGAAGCGAAGGTGAGTTGGGGAAGGAAGTGAGGATGTTAATATGTTGCAGTTAATCCTTCTTGCCGGTCAGTGTGTGCCCTGATGATGCAATCCAGTGCATTTCTCTGTGGGAATTGGTATTATTGACGTCATAGTTTATATGTTTCCTCCATGACTGAACTCCCTCCCATCATTCCGCTGTATGGCCTGCAGCTGACTCTTGCTCCTCCTTTAATGAACCATGTTACTATATGTTCTTATATCCCGCTTCCCTCTCCGTCCCAGCGGCTCCCGATCCTATCAGGACATTAGAATGAACGATGCACGGGCTGGGTTTGCTGACTGGCACCTCTTTGCATTGACTGGTCTGTGCCACCGCTTTCTAGGGCTTCTCCAGTTCCCTTCCTGCAGTTTAGCTTCATATTGTGCCTGTTCAGCCTTTTATCTCCATAACTGCAGTAATATCAGTGACTTATCTGACAGATTAGTTTCCCTGAGATGCTGAGCATTGCCATTCTCTATACAGCATCTGCTTCACTCTTCCATTGCTTGTCATATTGTAGGATTTTGCTGTATAAATAAAAACTCTGCGCATTAAGCGTTAAAACAATGGCTGTACACAATGGGTAAGATCCTTCCCAATGTTGGTAATGTTCTAAAGCAGTGGGAGTTAAAATCCATCGCTTCTGAAGTCCAATTTCTTTATGGATCTCCTTGATATCCATTTCTTTACTGTTACCACTTTACAGGTTCACTGTGTACATGAATTGTACAATGTCCATTTTTTTACTATCTAGTTTAAGCTTTGCTTGGTTGACTTGACGAGTTAATGTCCGCGTTTGCTTTTACCTTCATTTTCAAGGAAACTACAATAAAACGTGGTTTAAATGTATTCAAAAAATAATATACCCTTTGTAAAGGGCTTCAAGGGACAGTCTAGACAGATTCAGCAACTATTCACTTGAGAAATGGAACTCAAAAAAATGTCCTGGGTAACTGAACATCATACTTGGCAAACTTTCTTCCTTGATGGTTGAACCTAGGTTTATTCTGATCTTCAGTTATAACCTACAAGAGAGATCTATAACTGTAGTTTAATGTTCACATCTTTAAAAGAAAAAAACATGTAAAACATTCTTGGCTCAAGGCTAAGAGGGGAATTCAGGATAGTCCGAAGTGAGGTGCGGAGTGTTTGCCTCACTTCAGGCTGACTGATCTGCGCAACTCTTTTGCTCTTGCCGAGACTGGAATCCCTTTAATGCACTCGCTGATGTCTGTGCAGGGCATCAGCGAGCGCAGATCAGTCAGTCCGAAGTGAGGCGAACACTCCGCACCTCGCTTCGGACTATCCTGAATTCCCTCCTAATTGCTGATGTGCTCTATAAAGTAGACTTGTTTATATGTAGTACTCATGTGAACACATTTACTTTAAGTCCTGCTGAATTTAATACCAGTATTTGGTGGTAGAGTTGCCATAACTTCCATCTAAACGGGAATGTATATATTTTTCAAGTATGTAATTGCTGTGCAGAAGAGTCTTTTAATAAGTGTGAAATATTTAAAATATCCTTTTCATCTAACATAGTCAATACACTGCATCTTTGACTAATTTTCCTTATATTTCTCTTTAGGGGTTAGATTTTCACACTTAATTTGAAAAAGCAGATACTTTCTTGGGACAGAGTGATAATTCTGAAAGCAAATTTTTGAATGGGCAGGAGTGGAGAAATTTTGGAGATTGGAAGGCCAGTGGTAAAAAAATTATAGTAATCCAAGCTGAAAAAGCTTTCCTTAGAGGAAGGGATGGATCTTGGCAAAAATAAGGAGAAAGAAACAGTTTTTGGTTGTATTATTGTGTTTAAGGAAGGATCCAAAACCACCCCAAGACAACATGCAGATCTGATGGGAACAATTTGTACCTTGTCAATTTATTTGGAAGGATGGCTGACTTTGGAATTAGATGTTGTGGATAGTGGCATTCAAGGAAACTTTGCAGTCAGTTGTTGCTTTCATTTATAGATATTTGTGTGTTTCACATTACAATTGATACTCAAATTGCTGATTGGTTGCTTGGCCTACCAAGGAAGGATGATTCACCTGATGTATTTCTTAAAGAGACACTTTGGCCAAAATTGGAGAAAAAATGCATATGTTAGTATATACGAATTACTAACTTTTATTAAATGCGTTTAATTTTCAATTTTATCTATAAAATAGCACTTCTATACAGGTAAGTAAATATCCAGCACTTCCTTCTGGGTGATTCAATCTTCTTTCTGTGCCGGCGACTCTACAGTGTCCTGTTGAAGCAGTTCAGCTGTGTTCTCTTCTGCTGCCGCTCTCCCTGTGAAGCTCAGCATTGGCATTTCCTAACTGTCACATGGGAGAGCGTGCACATCATCAGCGCGTCCCTTGATGACATGCACGCTCTACCATGTGACTATTAGGAAATGCCAGTGCGAGGCTTCACAGGGAGAGCGGCAGCAGAGGAGAATGCGACTGAACTGCTTAACAGGACACGGTAGAGTTGCCAGCACAGAAAGAAGATGGAATCACCAACAAGGAAGTGCTGGATACATTTACTTATATAGATGTGCTATTTTATGGCCAAAATTGAAATTGAAACACATTTAAGAAAAGTTAGCAATCAGTATATACTAACGTATGCATTTTTTTTTTTTTTTCAATTTTGGCCAGAGTGTCCCTTTAAGGAGACATTATTCCACTTCTATAAAGTTTTTTTTAACTATGTATATGAACACTGCTGCTAATGTTGACATGTAAGTTTTTCATTTCAGTGCAATTCATATTACTATTAAAATTAAACATTAAAGGGAAACTATAGTAAAATTACATATGGAGTGCTATACCTTAGTGCAAAGCGTTTCTCCCCAGTAGTTTCATTTGACACAGAATGATTGAGTAGGCAGCACTGAAACGCCTGTACCAGGAACTGTGTGTATGACATGTACTGACCAGTTTTCCATGAAAAGGTACACTCCCCTGGACATTTTTTCCCTACTTACTACTTAGCACCTGCGCACAAGTTAGTTTTCCCTCTGTAATCTCCTGCATTCCAACTTAATTTATGTGGCCAAGAGGTCAGCACATTACTTAACAAATAGCAGTCATGCAGCTTTATTTTCTCCTTTTTCTTGACTTGCAGAACAAAGGAGAGGGGGAAGAAAATGTCAGCTCTCAGGAAAACTAATTAAGGCAAACAAATACCTAAACTTTTTTTTAACTATTTGTGTCAGCATTTGGCTTGGTATAAAGGAGTTTTATAACCCTTTAATAGTGTAACCTTTTTGAAAAGATATTAACACCTGTAAGTCTGGCCGCTTATTTCTGCATGGTCTGCTCACAATTTAGTGGACTTTGTATTTTCAACTGGCTGCAGGTGCATTGAACATTCTGTTCTGTACAGTTGCTTAAAGGAGGACTATAGTATCCTATCATACTTGCCTGATTAATCTAGCCGCACTACACTAAGTGTACTGCTGCTAGATCAGTATTCATCTGACGACCCACAGCCATAATCAACAGATAAATACATCTATGTAACATGCTAACTGATCCACCCCTCCAAAAAAAACATTTTTTTTTTTGCCAAAGTTTAAAAGAAAATCGATCTGCGCATACACAGTTGGTTAAGTTAATTGAACTTTGGGAGGGTGGCCTCACATAATCAGAAGGGTAAACCTGGTGTGGCGACGTATTCATCTGAGGAGTCTAGCTCACTTATTGTACTACTGCTGCTAGATCGATCATGTAAGTATGATAGAATACTATAGTTCTCGATTAAGTACTTGGAAATGGAAGTGACTGAAGTAATGTATTTTTCTATGTTTTTTTTTTTTTTTTTTTTTTTTTTTTTTTTTTTTTTTTATAAAATGCTTGTGATGTTTATAAACACATTCAGTTATTTAAAAACAATTTACATTTGGTGTAACAGAGTGAAATATTGTTCCTCAAAAGAGAAACCCCGTCGCTTATGATATAATTCCCTGGGGAGTACACTGAACACTTCAGCTTTAAGGCTTCATTGTAAGTTATGCGTCTATCAATAAGATACGAGTTCCCTGCTTCCTTCCCCAACTGATTAAGTTGCAGTGATGTGCAATATAACCATTTCAGTGCCAGCCAAAGTCAGCTTTTTTTTTTTCTTTCTTATTTTATGGCTAAATTGAAAATTTTTTTTACATACACAAAATGTAAGTTATTTTACAAACATTGGTTTTGCTAAAGTCCTTTTTCCTCCTGATTATAATATCACATGTATTGGTAGACGGCCTTTTCTGTCTAGAAACACTCAAGTTGGAATCGGTGCTCTATGAAATGTTGGAATAAAACTAATCTGCACACCATGCAGTTAACTTGTAATAACTACAATGTTAACTGTAAAATGTATATTCATGCAGATTTCATAATCTTGACTAGTTGCATGTGAATAATCTTGGAATTTAATTTTATTACTTTTTACATTTTTCCATAACGTCAACTGAAACATTTAAAACAACAAGGTCATCCTTGAGTAAAATTACCATTGGAATCATTGCAATCAAGTGAACTATGAAGGCACACAATCCTCCATGCAAAACAATACCTAATGTGTTTGGGTGCTTGATAGTTCCACTGCATAAATCCCACTGAAACATAACGCACACAAGTACAAAACAGTACAGATAAAAATGTGTTGTAGCCCAAGTTCCCACCTTTTTAGATTTTCAGGCCAAAATGACCATTTACGTTTCAGATACCCACATAAAATATATATTGTCTGAAAGTAGACACCTACAACTAGGCATACCAGACTTCTTGTTGTGTACAAAAATCCCAGTCAAAGGCTTCTGGGGATTTCTATTAAAAAAAAAAAAAAATAATAATAATAAAATTCAGAGCCGGAGCAAGATTTGTTTCAAACCATAAAAACGAAGCTAAATCTGCAAGTGCAATTTCTCCTGAAGTGAACAATGCTGTATGGTATACGTCCACCAAACAGCCTATACTATATCTGTATATATGTATTTTTTCTGTAAGCAGAGAGCGAACAATGCTGTATGGTATACGTCCACCAAACACCCTATACTATATCTGTATATACGTATTTTTTCTGTAAGCAGAGAGCGAACAATGCTGTATGGTATACGTCCACCAAACACGGCCTATGCTATATCTGTATATATGTATTTTTTTCTGTAAGCAGAGAGTGAACAATGCTGTATGGTATACGTCCACCAAACACCCTATACTATGTCTGTATTTTTTCTGTAAGCAGAAAGCTGCATCAATGCTACTACCAACATTTTTTGTTTGGTGCGCTTTTAAAAAAAGAAACTCCAGAAGGTGCTTTGTTGTTATTGCAATTGCAGACCATGTAGTGTGTTCATATTTATTTTTTCTTCTTACAATGGCCGATGAGCAATTTATTGACTGGTGAATATGGAGCCATGGTAGTATCAGTAGTGTTTTGTTATATTACGTTGATGTCATCCAGAACCAGAATTATTGGCCAATTTGTGGTAATTCTAAATTCTGTAATTATGTAATGGCCACTTTATTAATCCTATAACAAATCCTGGTTTATGTAGCAGACTTACTCGGATAGTAGTATCTGATACTTGTTTGAAGCATTTAGCTTAACTATAGATTTAAAGTACCAAAATGAAATATTCATTTATGGAATTATAGGAGAGGGGATTATAAGTAAAATAAACTGTATAGCTGCTACAATGCATTCATATGTTTATAAATACAAGATGCATTGGTCAATGAATGCATTTTTAGTAAAGTATGTAGGAAATAAACTCTTGCTGGCACAGTATCAATCACTCATGCTTTTTGGTGCCTCAGGGAAATCATGTACTTCACCCATACAAAACCCCACTCTTACATCCTGTGCAGTGTGCGTTGTGCCATGGTTTGGTAGCAGGAAGTGTTATCTGCTGCATGCTTTTTGGTACTCCTTTTTTTTTTTTTTTTTTCTACTGAACAAATGTTGCTCATCTTGCCTGCAGTGCACCATAGGGAACTGGTCTTATTGTGTTATTAGGTGCTCAGCTAGACTCACTACAAAGGTTATTTTACCACATTCAGAAAAAACAACTAGAGCTATGGCTAAATCCTAAATCTGTTTTGAGTTTTTGCTTACCTTTTTCTTATGTCTTTTTTTCTAGTGCTTGACCACTATACAAACAACATTTTCAAAAATTTTACAGCATTTAAAGGGGCACTAAATGCTCATATTTCTAGGGGTGATTCTGAAGAGAGGGATTAAATATTTTAAAGGAGAACTATATTCAAAAAATAAGACTGTTAAAATACTTTACCTTATACTGAGCCGATTGATTACAGTCACAGCAGGAGCTGTGCTGTAATTAGCCGTTCCCGATGCTTCCCCCATGCCTCCTGCACAGAGATGGCTGACTGCCAGTCAGTGTGAAGCTCCTCCTATCCTCTTACACCTTGGGTGTTTTAGGGTTTAAACACCATCACGTTCATTGCCGGGGCCAATGAGAACACTCCCTGCAATGAGCGAGATGAGGTATGAGGCCGGGGAAGGAGAAGAAGGAGCTGCGTACTGGCTTCTGTGTCAGTGATGGCTAACCTTTTGAGCTCTGCATGTCAAAATTCTATTGCAGTCGCAACTTTATGACCAGAAAATTGTAGCGTTTTTGACATGGGGGAAATTGGAGCAGTAATGCTATAGGCTATTGTCGCTATGGAACCACATGAGTGCGACGCGAGCAGTTCCATGATTTGTGTCAGCAAAAACATCTAGGCGTGTTGCCTCTGATACGTGTGTCATAGGTTAGCCATCACTGACCTAGAGGTATATTCTAAAACAGTACGAGCCTGTGGAGTGTCATTCTGGGTTTATAATGTTACATTGATAAATTGCTTTCCTTGTGTAGAGGTTTGTTTACATACATTTCCCAGGGAACACTGCCTTACAGTGTTTTTTTTTTTTTTTTTTTTTTTTTTTTTTTTTTTTTTTGTGTGAAAACATTCTCCTGTGTCGCTTTACCACCTTGAGAATGTCCAGGGGTCGGCAAACTGCGGCCCTTCAGCTGCCTTTGGGCTGTGAGTGCGTCACTGTTGCCCTGCCCATGATCTCATACTCTTCTTCTGATAGGAGATTGGTAGGTCATGTGATCAGGAGTGTGCACTCCTCCCCCTTTGCAGCTCCACAAAAATCTTTAATAAAATGTAGTTTTTGTTACACTTCATAGTTCCATAGAACACAGTGGGGCAAGATGGAGGTTTGATAGTTATAAGATATAGCTAACACCAGCAGAAAGACATTGCAGATAAATTTTAAAAATGCAACTTCAAAGAGAACATGTATATAATTTTAGAAGTATTGTGATGGAATGACTGCTATACCTTTCCAATGGAATTCTGGCATTACTGCTCCTTCAAAAATTAAATGCTAGTCAAACTATATTAAAAAAGAAATAAAGTACTTATTGTTTCAGCGATCTTTTCTTCCGTTCCAATGTCGTGATCCCCAACATATCAGTCTTTCTTCTTCAATTCTGATATGGGCAAGAGCGAAAGCAGTATTGAGACCTAATACTGCTTCTGCACTTGCAAACATGAGTGGTGTAGAGGAATGGGCTTTACTTGAAAGGGGATTTTGACACTGGAACTGAAGAAGAGATTGCTGAAACAAAACAAGGTGTTTAGGGACTTAGTGGACCTATCAGGTCCACTTAACAGATTTTTTTTTTTTTTAACCATATTTCTCTTATTGTAAATTTTCATTCCGTTTGCTTCAATTTTTATTTAACCAAATTTTTTTAGGAAGCAGAGAGTTGTCTTACCTGAGTGCTAAAGGCATTCAGCAAAGACTGCAGTAAAAGAAGCAAACTCCCTGCTACTTTTCTGCTCCGATTCCCAACTTGAATCTCAAGTCGGGTTGGGTGGGAATAATAGGATGACTGACAGTAAAGTTCCTCCAATCAGATCCCTTAAGTTATGATGTAGCAGGGATCTGATTGGAGAAGCTATAATGTCAATCATTTAGCTCCACCCAACCCTACTCGAGATTCAAGTTGGGTATTGTAGCAGGATATTTGCTTCTTTTATTACAGCCTTAGCTTGAATGCTTTTAGCATTCAGCTTAGACAGCGGTTCTCAACCTGTGGGTTGCGACTCCGACGAGGGTCGAAAACCGCTGCGGCACCCGAAAGCGGCCGCAGGACCCTCCTTATAAGGGTTCCTGCGGGGTGACGTCGGCTGAAAACGTCACCACATGACGCGCGTGCGTGATGACGGTCGACCGAAATGTCATCGCACAGTGCGTGGTGACGTCAGCTCCGGGGGTCACGGCCTGAAAAAGGTTGAACAACTGAGCTAAGACAACTTCCTGTTTCATATTAAAAAAAAAAAAAAAGAAAAAAAAAAAGTCTGTTAAGTGGACCTGACAGGTCCACTTGAAGGCTGCAATTGGTAAGCTGTTTCTTCATATCACCCATGTTTCCAAAAACGGAGCCCCATACAAATGGTAATGTTCTGTCAGTGATTTATTTCTATACACAAACAAAATTAAATTTCTTTGGTCCTTGAACCCCATTTTATGGAAACGAAACTTTCTTTTATTAACTTTTTAAGATGGTGATTTAACCCTGTTGCTTAATTATTTGTCTGGGTTTTGGGTTTGGGAAAAGTTTTTTTTTTTTTTTTGTGTTTTTGTTTTTTGTTTTTTTTCCTACTTCAAAAAATATAACTTGGCTAATTTTTCAAACTTTTTATTTTTTTTAAATTCTCGTTCCTCTTTTCAGAACATGGTGATGAGTTTCCGAGTGTCAGATCTGCAGATGCTCCTAGGATATGTTGGACGCAGTAAGAGTGGATTGAAGCACGAGCTAGTCACAAGGGCTTTGCAGCTGGTACAATTTGACTGCAGCCCTGAAGTCTTCAAGAAAATTAAAGAGCTATACGAGACTCGCTATGCTAAGAAAGGCTCAGAGGCTGTCTCCCAAGCTCCTGTCCAGCCTATACCATCCCACCGTGCATCTGAGTCTTTGTCAATTCACCCTTCTTATGACCAGGGTGGGCATGGAGCCAGGACTTCTCTTTCTCCCTCTAATATAGACTTCCCCTCTTTGTATGGAAAACATGTTAATGGCCTCTCCAGGTTGCCTACAAAAGTTATTACTAAGCCTGAAGTGCGATTGGTCAAGCTCCCTTTCTACGATGTGGTGGATGAACTTTTAAAGCCAACGGAGTTGGGTGAGTGGCAGTGCTCCTGTGCACTAGCTGGAATCTTCAAGAGCTAGTATCATTCAGAATAATGTTTTAAATGCATTTAATTGTACTTATTGTAAGCACTGTGAAAAAGTGTGTACATCAATATTTCTATAGCCCTACTGGTAACACAACTATGAACATTTTGATTCATGATTTAGACATTAGGGTATGTTCAAGGAAGTGAATTTCATTTGTGAGATACAAAAGGATGGAGGTGCTTGTTTTGCAGGCCTTATATTCTAAATGGCAAGGTGACATAAATATGGAGTAGTAGGTGGTATCATCTCCATTTTCTGCTACAAACCTTTAAAAAGGAAAAAAAAAAAGTGCAGTGTAAAGTCAAAGTTTCAGTATTTAGCCTTTTACTTAACTGCTATTGTCTGTTGAATTTTTAAGCTCCTATTTATTGTGGAAAAAACCTCAGACACTGCCGAGTTTTTTAGTAGAATTTAAAGAATGTTGAAACCTTTGCTGCTTGCCACTTAAAAAAACAGTAATATTCAAATGTACTCACAAAGGTATAAAATAAAGCGCTTGACAATAAAAATTTTTCAATCCAGGGACAGTCTCTCTTCCTACGCTTCAGCTTCCTCAGGAGTTGTAAGATAGACTGTGCAGGAGTACCTTCAAACGAATTCTTCGTTTGATACGGATTTCACTTTCAACTAATGAAATAAATGTTTTTGTAAATATATATGTATTAAAAAAATGTACCTTTTATACAGCATTTCTCTCTGTCATCTTCCCTGTCAGCCTGACTTTTAATTCCTGGGTCTGGTGACAATTGACATTATAGCTCGTCCAATCAGATTCCTGCTACATCGTGATTTAAGGGATCTGATTGTAGGAGCTGTAATGTCAATCATTATTTAGCCCCACCCAATCTGACCCAGTAAAGAAAAGTCAGGCTGACAGGGAAGATGACAGAGAGAAATGCTGTATAAAGGGACATTTATATTTAATACATATATATTTACAATAATGTTTGTTTCATTAGTATAACCTAAATTAGTATTAAGGTAACAAGTGCACTTTAACCTTTAACTATAACTTTTTTTTTTTACAAGTGCTGTGTTTGAATAACTGCCATGCTAATCCAAATGGGAGTTTTTATGCGTGTTTTTTTTGTTGTTTTTTTGTTTTTGTTTTTTGTTACTGGTCCTTTAGGCCAGGGTCACCATGGCAGTATTTCAGCTTAGCTGGAAAAACAGTATCCATTATCTCATGGGGTATAATCCACATGGGCAATTTTGTTGTATACCATAGACAGTAATGATCTTAGTTAAAAGTGGCTATGAACCTTAAAGTGTAAGTAAAGTTATGGACAAAGCTATACATATATTTTACATTTATAAAGTATAAACTTAAACATTAAAATATAAAAATTATTTTTGGATCAGGAGTTCTCGCCTCTTAATCAAACAGCCCTGCTCCCCCTCCCATTCTGTGTACAGACTCTTCCTTAGCAGTGCCGATTAGCCCTGTCCCCCGAGTGAGGTCACAAACTATACAGAGAGACCGAATTCCTCCTCCCCTCTCCTATCTGAAAATCCTGTTTATAGCCTTGCAGAGGGGGAGGAAAATGTCTGCTCTCTGGAAAACTAAAGGAAACAAACAACAATGAGATTTTACTTACCGATAAATGTATTTCTCTAAAGATCTCTTGGGGGACACAGGACCATGGGGTAAAGCTCCCCTCCCACTGGAGGCAGGACATTAGGGAAAAAAAAGAGACTCTTCCCTAGGGGCTTTAACCCTGAGCACAGGAAGACAATCTCCAGTTTTTTTTATCAAAGACTTTTCTCCAAAACTATAATGGCAACAATAACAAGGTTTAATATAAAATACAATAATGGTAAAATAACCACAATCAATGAAAAACAAACAAAACACCCGATAAAAGGGCGGGTAACCTGTGTCCCCCAAGAGATCTTCAGAGAAATAGATTTATCGGTAAGTAAAATTTCATTTTCTCCCAATCTCTTGGGGGGGGGGACAGGATCATGGGGACATACCAAAGCAGTCCCAATAGGGTGGGAGATACAATAGAAAAATAGCAGCATAAAAGAAAAAACTCCTAAACAAGAGGAGCTACTGCTGCCTGCAAAACTTTTCTCCCAAAACTTGCCTGCTGAGACAAAAAAAGATCTACTTTGTAGAACTTAATGAACGTAGAAGGGGATGACCACTTAGCCACCTTGCATAACTGTTCCAACGAAGCCTGATGCCGTACCGCCCAGGAAGTGCTAACAGCTAGAGTAGAATGAGCCGTAATACCCTGAGGAATAACAGCACCTCGCAAAGAATACGCTTTTTTGATAGTTTGCTTAAGCCAGCGAGCCAAAGCAGACTTAGGAACAGCTTTTCCCTTTTTTGCTTCACTAGGGAAAACAAATAAGGAATCTGAATGACTGAATCTCTCTGTACGCTCTAAGTAGATATGCAAGGCCCTCACCACATCCAAAGAGTGAAGTTTTCTCTCCTTATCATTCCTTGGCTCCGGACACAATGAAGGAAGAACATTATCCTGATTGACATGAAAAGCAGATACCACCTTCGGCAAGAAGGAAGGTACTGTTCTAAGAACCACCTTATCAGTGTGAAATACCAGAAAGGGATCCCTGCAAGATAACGCTGCCAGCTCAGAAACTCTTCTAGCCGAAACAATAGCAATCCGAAAAACAACCTTAAGAGTCAGAAGAATAAGAAACACCTCTGAAAGAGGTTCAAAAGGCGATTTTTGAAGTACAGACAAAACCAAATTAAGGTCCCAGACCGGAACCAGAGGCTTATACAAGGGGACAATGTGAGCCACCCCTTGCAAGAAGGTGCGAACCTCATCCAGCAAAGCTAAGTGCTGCTGAAAGAGAACTGACAAGGCAGACACCTGAACCTTTAAAGAAGATAAGCTCAACCCCTTATCCACACCTCCCTGCAAAAACTGAAGTAACCGAGGTACCTAAATTTTTCAAAATCCAGATTTAATGTCGAACACAAACGCCAATAAGCCTTCCATACTCTATGGTAAGCAGCTGATGAAACAGGCTTCCTTGCCTTAAGCATAGTCCTGATAACTGCCTCTGAAAAACCCTTTCTTCTAGGAATCAATGATTCAACAGCCAAGCCGTCAAAGACAGAACCTCTGGCCTGGGATGAAGAACCTCTCCCTGAGAGAGAAGATCCAGGATCCTCAGAAGAATCCAATGAGGGGGCCACTGACATGGACATCGGCAAACCACGACCTCCTGGGCCAATAGGGGGCTATGAGAATAGTCCTTACTTTGTCGTTCCGAATCTTTTGAATAATCTTCGTGAGCAGAGGCGGAAACGCATATGCTAGATGGAACTTCCATGGAAAGCTCATTGCATCCGTCGCTACTGCTCTGGGGTCCTGCGCCCTGGAACAGAACCTCTCCAACTAGAAGTTGAACCTCGATGCGAACAGATCTATCTCTGGAAGGCCCCATTTTAGGGACAATTGATGAAACAATAGCGGATTCAATCTCCACTCTCCTGGGATAGAGCCCTGACTGCCTATCAGCGTTCCACATTCCAGGCATTCTGAATTGGGACCGAAGGGCAGAGCCACGAACTGATAATGGGAATCGAAGGCAAAACGAAGGAACCTCTGATCCTCCCTGAAAATGGGTACGTGAAGGTAAGCATCCTTGATGTCCCAGGTTGCTAGAAATTGTCCTTGCGTCATAGCTGCTATGACTGACTGCAAGGACTCCATCTTGAACTTTGAAACCCTCACAAACCTGTTGAGTCCCTTCAGATTTAGAATAGGATGGAAGCCTCCGTCCTTCTTTGGTACTAGGAAGAGCTTCGAATAATACCCCTGACGCTTCTGATCTAAAGGAACAGGAGAGATCACTCCCTTTCTCAGGAGATCCTCGACACACTGTCTGAACGCTAAGTTCTTTACAGGATCCCCGGGGGCCCTGGACAGGAAGAATCTCTGCGGGGGAGTCAGAAAAAATTATATCCTGTAACCTGACATTATAATGTCCAACACCCACTTGTCTTTTACATAAAGCAGCCAAGCCTCCTGGAAACAGGATAGGCGGCCCCCTACCTGCCCATCACTTTCAGAGGCGGCTAAACCTTCATGCCGAATTTCCCTTCCCTGCCAATTACCTCTGGGTCTGGACTGGGACTTAGACTTATTAAAGCCCTGAAACTGACCTCCTGTCCCACGAAAGGAACGCCTCTGACCCCCCTTAAAAGAACTAGAAGAAGATCTAAACCTTCTGCCAAACACTCCAGGACTGGGTTTATTCTGAGGAAGAAGAGTACTTCTACCCCCCATTGCCTTACTAATTAATTTATCTAACTCTGCTCCAAAGAGCATCTTTCCCTTAAAGGGTAAGGAAGATAGTGCCTTCTTTGAACAATTATCAGCCTGCCAGTGCTTCAGCCACAACAGACACCTGGCCGCTATGGAAGATGCTGAAGATCTAGCAACCACTTGCGCAGCGTCCTAAGATGCATCACAGAGGTATAAAATAGCTTCCTGAAGCTGCATGGCGACAGAAATAACATTCTCCTTAGAAGAATCAGCTCTTATTAGGTCTATAAGCTGAGAAATCCACTTCTCACTAGCTCTAGACACCCAAGCAGAAGCCAAGATCGGCCGCAATGCTGTACCTGAAGAGAAAAATATGGATTTTAAAAATCCTTCCAACATCTTATCGGTCTGGTCTTTAAAGAAAGCTGACTCTGGCACCGGAATGGTGGTATGTCTGGACAATCTGGATACCGGAGCATCTACTACTGGTGGAATTGTCCAACAATCAACATTTTTCTTGGAGAAAGGGTAAGAAAGAGGAAATCTTTTAGAAGGCTGAAATTTTGACTCCGGTTTGTCCCACTCAGACTGAATAATCTGGTCGATCTGCTCATAAGCAGGGAAAACCTCTGTTCTTTTCCTCTGGGGCTTAAAAATATTCTTAGCGGGATCAGTATCTGGCTGCGGACCTGAAATGTTTAGCACCTCTAGAACCTTATGAATAAGGTCACCTACTGGCTCTGCCGACTCTGGGATAGAATCCGAATCAGAATCTCCCTCACGATCATCCTCCTCTTGAGAAGAAACTACTCCCTCCTCCTCTGAAGAACGGAAACCTGAAGAAGTAGAGGAGCCTAAATCTGACAGCGTCAGATGAGAGCGTTTACAGAATGATTTTGTATGGTCCGTAGAAAAACGGTCCAATATCTCACCAATAGCCCCAGGTAGCCCAGCTAACCCCTGGATAGACTGTGAAAGCTGCTGCGCCCACAGTGGTACAGACTCTCCTACTGACTGAGAGCTCTCCCCTGGGTTAGCGGATCCTGGCTCGTTAGACATAATAAAGCAACCTGAGGAGGTCCCAAGAAAAAAATTACCCCTCCTTTTTTTTTTTTTTTTGTTTTAAATAAGGAATGCACCCCAATTTGTTGTGGCTGCAATTGATTGTGCTTAGTCCAAATTAGGAGTTGCCACAATCACCAAAAAATGATAATCAACTTAATTAGTTTAACACTAAAAAGGACAAGCCAAATTTTCTGAATATGCTCAACCTTAATAGTACAGTTACTAAAAAGGGAGACAGAGAAACTAGTATAAAGCACTAGTATAGTGCTATTCAATCCTTTTAGTACTGAAACCAAAAGGAGAGACTTATTTAAACCACAAATATAAAGGCAAAGGAACCTTCCCTATAGAGGGAGAAGTGACCCAGAAATGCTCCCTGTGCTGCTAGGAGTAATCCCCCACCAACAGAGTCTCAAGTGCTTAGCCCCCAGCAAGAAGGAAAGATTACTGGCCTGCCACAGAGTCCCTGCGTCTGCCCCGGCAATCTCAGAGAAAGAGCCTCTTCAAAGCTGCCGACCATGTTGTCTGCCTCCTCCACACAGCTTCCCCAGCAAAAACAAGATGGCGGCCGCAACCACTCGCGGCTAGAAGCTATCTAAAATGGCGGCCGCAAAGTCCCGCGATAGCTGCGGGTTAAGGGTCACGTCTAGAGAGCAAACCAAAATGGCGGCCGCAAAGACCCGCAATAGCTGCCGGTCAGGGGTCGCGATGCGGCAGCACCTGGGGAAATGAAATGGCGGCCAGCAGGGAGACAACCAAGGAACGTGGCAGCATGCGGCTGCTAGAAAAAAGGCCTCGACAAAGCAGGGAAAGCCGGCAAGGAGGTAGGCAATCGGAGGGAAGAAGGAGAAGAGGAGAGGGGAGGAGGGAAGGTTCCAAGCAGCACTGGAATACACTTACCTTGTAGCCTGCTGTTCCCTCACTGACACGCTTCCAGTTGAACAGACCAGCATATTGGAGCTGTAAAAACCCTTCTCACACTGACATCAGAGGAGCTAGTAACAGCTTGTATCCGAGGATACCTTCAGTGATGTGTATACACAGTGACCACTGGAATCACACACTCACCGGCCTGGCAGTTCAGAGGAAAGTGGAGGAGGCACAGAAGGAAGGAGCAGAGCCAATATACTCCTTCCCAAACCCCTCGTATGGGGTAGAGAACAGTTGTCAGAAATTAATTCTGACTCCGAAAAAACAAAAAAAATGTTGCACAACACTAAGTCACTGCCTCCTTGGAGAAAGGACACTATAAAAACTGGAGATAGTCTTCCTGTGCTCAGGGGTAAAGCCCCTAGGGAGGAGTCTCTTTTTTCCTAGTGTCCTGTCTCCAGTGGGTGGGAGCTTTATCCCATGGTCCTGTGTCCCCCAAGAGATTGAGAGGAATGTAGTTATAATATAAAGTATTATTAGACTACTGTCTAATATTGTAAACTAATAAAAACAAATATATAAATTACAGCATGTATATCAAACAGCATAGGGTCAAACGCAAATACACAGTGGGCCAAAATTAAAAACATGGACAAGGTTGCAGGCCAGCCTTGATATATATGGAAAAAATGGCTACAATTGAGGAAGTTTTTCCATCTCATCAGATATATCAATGAACCTTTTCAAACGGGTCTGGCCTTTACATTTGTGAACAGTTATTTTGCTTCCCACTTTTCTAGAAAGCTTCTGTTTTCCACCTTTCATTTGGCCATTTTTAGGAGTGGGTGGCCCAATGTCACTGGTAGCATGAGGTGGCTAATTAATGTCAACTGAGGAGGGGGGTGATTATGGGTCCTAACTGACAGGCCAATGTACCAGCAAAACATTCTGGGATTTCTACTATTAGCGGTGCATATGCTGTCTACCTGCAGGCCAGCTCTGATAGACATTTGGTATTTTCTCATGGGCCAAATATAATTACATTGTGTGCCAGATTTGGATCCAGAGCCTGGGTTTGACTATTTACATTAACTAAAGTAGCCCATATGTATGTATATATATATATATATATATATATATATATATATATATATATATATATATATATATATATATATATATATATATATATATACATATTGCATAATTTACAGGCAATGAACTCCTAATAGTTAAATGTCATGCAGTCCTGAAAATTCCATTAGAACCATTGCAATCCAAACAGGATTATTTTATTTTCTGGAGTTACTGGTCATTTGTTTTGAAATGGCATTTATATATACACTGAACTTGTGAAAATGTTTTCTTTGAATTTAAATTCATGATTTACATTGCCTTCATAAATATCTGGTCTTCACTGTTTTCTATGAACCTTTATATAATTCATAAGTCATGAAATGTACCAAAAGACCAGTTTATAAAACACTGCTTGCAACCAGCCCCAAGAAGAAAACATATAAAATTGCAATAACTCACTCAAGTCTTTTTCTTACTGGCCAAACAGAACGTAGAAAAACTTGATTTACTTAGGTAGTCAGTAGATCCTTGGTTCCTGGATCTTTGCAGTAGAAGGTAAAATATTTAACAGTAACTACACAAACCAATATCTCTATGAATACTGAAATAATTAAGTGGGAACTATAGTCAGATTACATCGTTACATATGCAGTACTATACCTTAGTGAGAAGTGTTTCTCCCCCAGTAGTTGTTTCATGTGACAAAGAATGATTGAGTAGGCAGCACTGATAAACTCTTGCATCAGGAAGTGTGTGTGTGTGTGTGTGTGTGTGTGTGTGTGTGTGTGTGTGTGTGTGTGTGGTGTGTGAGATATATATAAATAGATAGATAGATATATATATATATATATATATATATATATATATCTATATCTATATATACATATATATATATACATATACTGGCCAGTTTTCCATGAAAAGGTACCATTCCCCGGTACATTTTTGCCCTACTTACTACTTAACACCTGCACACAAGTTAGCTTTCCTGAGCTGGGGCCCCTGTAATCTTCTGTAAACAATGCTTAATTTAGGAGGCCAAAAGGTCAGCACACTGCTTAAAGGAACAGTCTGGACAAAAATTTAAAAAAAAAATACATTTGTCTATTTAAATTCATTTATACCTTTTATTAAATATGATTTATTATCAATTTAAAAAAAAAAAGTTAACATTCTTACCTGTAAAAAAGTGCTACACAGCACTTCTGTGTTGCATACCCCATCCTCAGACACTGCCGGCGACTCTACAGCGTCCGAAACAGGCTGTCTCTCCCAGAAGCACATTCCTCTATAGCAGTGGTTCTCAACCTTTTCTTGGAGGTGGCACCCCCGGCGCTGACATCACCGCGCAACGCGTGATGACGTTTCGGCCGAACGTCATCACGTACCTGCATCACGTGGTGACGTTCGGGCGAAACGTCATCACATACACGCGTCACATTGTGACGTTTTTGGCCGACGTCACCCTGCAGGAAGGAACCCTTATAAGAAGGGTTCTGCGGGCGCTTCTGGGTGCCGCAGCGGTTCTCGACCCCCGTGGGACGATCGAGCAACCCCAGCCGGGGTCACCACCCACAGGTTGAGAACCGCTACTCTATAGCCACGATCCTAGTGAAGCCCCGCATTAGCATTTCCTAGATGTCACATGGAGAACGTGCATGTCATCCATCGAGGACGCACTGATGATGTGCACACTCATCCTGTGAGTTCTAGGAATTTTAACTTTTTTTAAATTAACAAACTCGGCCGGACTGTTCCTTTAACGAATAGCAGTGAGGCAGCTTTTTCTTCTCGTATTGCCTGACTTGCAGAACAGAAAGAGGATAGGGAGTGGGGGGAGGAAAATGTCAGATCTCAGGGAAACTAATTAAGGGAAACAAACGGCAAGTATTATTTCTTCCCTAAATCTTTTTTAACTATTTGTGCCAGCAACTGGCTTACTATAAAGGAGTTCTATATGTATGTGTCCAGTCATATCAGCACTATAGTGCACCTTTAAGCCAAATTACACATCTAAGTAAAACAAAAAAAAAAAGATCAATTGTGGAGCCATAAATATTAGGCAACAAAACAACTTATTAATATTGCCTGTCATAACAGATCTATAAACAATTATCAGATGATCGTTTCAAGAGACTTTATTGTGTTCGCATTTTTTACTGCTACATAGAAGAATCAGACTGTTTGATAATAACATACTGCCCTCTCTTGTACAAAATCGTTTTCTGCATGTGAATAAAAACAAAATACAATCCTAAGAGAAATGTACTCTATTTAACTGTTGCACATTGTAACAACAACAAAGGTAAATTATTGCTGCTCTGAGTGGTCAATTGCTCTATAGTGGTATACCCCATGGTGTTTTTGTTGTTAAAAAAAGATAAAGAACTTGGGATAAAAATCCACTTTCTGTTTGCAAATGAGCTGAAAGTTTGGCAGTAAAATAAAGTCCATGGAGGAAGCTGGCATGTTACAAGCTGCAACATACTAGAAAAAAACTGGCCAACTACATGGTGAATGATATTTAATGTAGACAAATGTAAAATAATCCATTAGGGGGCTAAAGAAGTGCTATCATCATATACCTTATATGGGAAAACAAAGGGAAACTAGAATGGATAGGGATCTGGAGGTACTGGTGGAGTCAAACTAAAAACAGAAAGAAAATAAGATATAATGCAATCACTGTGGCCAAACTACTCTATAAAGTCAAAAGGGCAATCAAAAATCATGCCTTGTCCTCCAGCTCTGAATAATGTCATACATTCAAAATACACAGAATAAATGTACTGAATACCACAGAATAAGCACAGAATAAATGTACTGAATACCAC
>WMED01004794.1:0-20254 GCA_019650415.1 Pipa parva
CATTTATCTTCTTGCTGCCTCTATTGTGCCGTTCAATATCTTTTAATCCTGTGACATGCTTAATATTTATTTATTTATTAAATTTATATTTATGAGAAATTAATTAATTAATGTGTACTGGAAAATATTTTTTTACAAAAAAAAAACACTACATTTTTGTATTATGTTTTTATAAAATCTTTATTAAATTGTATATTTATGCTCAATAAGAATGTTTTATTTTCCTTATTTTGCCTTGTTTAAAGGGGAGAATTACTTACTTTTATTTAAAAACTATATTTGCTAAAAAAAAAAAAAAAAACCTGTTAATGAACATCTGGCATTCTGGCATCAGAATTTCTGGTGATGTAATTGTTTAAAAAACATCTGTTGCATACGCACTGTAGGCTGTCATTATAATATTCCGTGTGTGTACATTTTTTTCAGGGTTATCAAAACTAACATTTGAGTTTAGTTATGTTAATAACTTTTAACTTGTACAGAAACTTTTACCGCCCACAAATTTACATTTCCTAAACATACATCAGAGGTGTACATCTATCAAATAACTTATCTTGGCCCCTCAACTCTTCGAGGTCTTTCCAAAAAGCCCAACAGCAACTTTATTTCCTCAGAATCCTCCGTAAAGCCCAAGTTAATACCAGAATCCTGACCAATTTCTATCGATGCACCATTGAGAGTGTCCTCAAATATTGTCTAACAGCATGGTATGGGAACTGCTGTGCCAAAGACCGAAATGCTCTACAAAGGGTTTTCAAAACAGCCCAATGGATCATTGGCACATAATTGACCCCCATCGAGGATATCTATCACAAGATTTGTATAGACAGAACTTGGAACATTATCCTTGACTGTTCTCATCCTAACCAGGACTTGTTCTGTCTCCTTCCTTCTGGCAGACGTTTTAGATGCCTCAAATCCCGTACGAGTAGGATTAGAAACAGTTTCTTCCCAGAGGCAGTTGTCGCCATAACCAACTCTTTCCCCCCTAAGCCTATTTAAATACTATGTATTATTCATATTATTATATCACATGGTATTATATCATGATATAATCATTATGTTATATCTTTGCTCTGTGATGCAATACCTATTAACCTGTTTTATCTTTGCTCTGTGATGCAATATCTATGAACCTGTGTATCCTATTGTAAATGCTGTAAATATGTATTTTGCTGGTGTGTACTTGTACACTCCCATTGACAATAAATCTAAATCTAATCTAATATAATCTAATCTAATCACATCCTTGACATGACTTCACTTCGACTGTCAAATTTGAACTTTAATGAATAAGCCCAAAAAGTGAAATCAGGTTTATCAAAATGTGTTCATATTGTGAAGAACCACTAACACCATAAAAAGAAAATTGCAGCTTGGATTAGCAGTCATTTCTATGCAGTACTCTTAAAAATATAATACGTGAGGATAAATTCTTGGTTTTCATTTTTTTTTTATGTTGATTTTTTTTCTGATTCCCGATATACTGTATATTATCAATTAAAATAAAATGAATGCTTGTTTTTCCTAAGGGAGATTCTTAATGGGGGGATGGTAATCAAACTTACTGATCACCTATAGGTGAAACCCATAGAACCTTATGTAGTTGTAAAGATTTGGTTCTGAATAGTAACCCTGCCATATAACATTACAGAGGCCTTTGATGATAATGGAATATCCATTCTGTTTTAGGTTCTAATGCAAGGAATGTGTAAAAGTTCGGCACTCAGCATAAGTGGACTTGAGTGATGCAGATTGAATGGATGAGTTGCCAAGCCAATGTTGAAACAATCCCAATGCTTTTTATATTTCTAATTTTCTAGAACAGACCTGTAGTGTTCAGTCTATTGTTATAATAATGCTGGTTAATCAAGCACCTCATTAAGATTATACTTAATAAAAATACCTTTAAAATAAAATCAGTATCTTTTAAATGACTTTGCCACTGGAAAAACAGGTTGAATATCAATCTTTTTTGTATGTAATCTGTTTGCCTTTACTGATGTAATTTCCTTAATATATTTCTTATATTTTCTGTTTTTAGAAATTTAGAAATGATGTGTTCTTTGCTTCTGTATTTAAGTTTAATATTGCTAGCCCAAGTTTATAGATCTTTTGTATTTTTCCATTGCTGTTGACCCTCTGAGCCTGTAATTCTTGAAAGTACCTTTCTGCATTCCAGTTTCCACGCTTACATTTTTAATTAAACCATGGATTTATCTTTATTATAATTTATCATTTTTCACCAAAGCTGCTTAATGGCAAGTGTCTTTTTCAATATTTTTTAATGTATTCTCTGTGGGTTAAAGAGTCTCAGTCATATAAATCATTAGACTTTTTAAAATGTACTTTATCTAAACTTTAATAAACGCACTCCTTTGAATCAAATTTGAAACAGTGTTGTTGTGGGTGCTATCTTTTCAAGTGCTAGGTTGTGATGTGGGTTCCATAGTGTCTCTTATTGCCAGATTCAGAAAATATTCTGATTTCACTCCTAAACTAAATAAGTTCTCTTTTGACACTAATACTTAACAGTAAAATAGGAGAAACTGAAAGCCATCTAGAAATGACCTTTCTCAATGATATTGTCTATAATTTAAGGGTTGTTTTATTTCTTATAAAAATGTTGCAGTCCAGTTCTAAATATGTAATAATTCCTTTCACAGTAAGAACCTCCCTGTGACCTTTAAGCAAATACAAAGACTTAATGCAGATGCTGCCAAATTTTGTTATGATATTTAGGTGCCCTATAACCTTCTGGAGCTCTAAAAATGCCAAGGTTCTTAGTTATTTTCCCTATAAACCCCTTTATCTGGTTGCCACAGAGTATGTACTTTCAACTACCATTTGCTTCAGATCCAGTAGATTCAGTTTTGGCCCCTACCAGTGCTGACAGTTTACCCTTTATTTTAACATAATTTCTACATCTTGGCAAAACAGCGAGTTAGGATGATTTAAGATAACTTAATAAGTCTTCAGGGAAAACTATAGATAATACATTGTGATATCCTAATGCATTCTGCCAGATATAACAAGCTTTGCAAAATATATTACTCATCTGGCAACTTTTTAAATTCTTGTGAATGTATCACAGGGAAGAGGGGGCCCAGCTAACGTTAGGTAGACTACTGCATTTTCGTGTTATGTTGTTTGGTTTTGCCTTTTATGTATATTTTTGACATGTTGGAAATTTCTAAAATTTTAGTAGAAATGATCATTTTGGTTTTATTTTCCATTTTTTTTTTGTTCAGCTTTGTTTTATATTTTGACACTTTCACTACATATTATTAATAACATTACCTAAAAAGTCTAATGCTACATAGAAAATAAGCAGCAAAATATTTGATTTCCCGCTTCTAAATATTATCTGGTGAAAACAGTTAATGACAGAGCATGAAAACCAATTATTAACTTGAATTATTTTCCTAGTATTTGGATATTAAAAAAATATAAACATGATGAGATTCACAGTTATATCTCAGCTACATGAACATTTCAGCTCCTGCAGACAGAATGTTAGGGGTGACTAGGATTGGTTCAGGCATTTTCAGTGGAAACAGTGGTTGAACTGGATGTTGGAGCAGACTTCACATGATACCCATTCAAGAATAACAAGACTAATGGAAACAGTATCTTTTCTCCCTGCCAAAATCTCTATACATAGTCAATAAGATTATGTCTAGACCTCCTAATTTTCAAATACCTCCTGAGTGAAGTGGCCGATTCATACGTAATTTCAACCATCCACTTAAGTGGTCCTAAATAGAACTTTTTTGTATAAAGAACGGTTTAGTTATCTGCCTTACTATTAAAGTTTACAGCCATTTTTTTAATAGAAACTCCTTTCCTCTTCAGCACTTCAACTTGGAATCTCAAGTAAGAAAACTGAGTGATATGTTTGAGAATTCTGAGAAAGCAATCACAGAATCACAGAGATGTTGAATGCCTGCTGTTTTTGATGTTTTTAGAGGATTCTCAAGTCTGTTGTTCAAGTGACTTACTTGAAATTTCTAACTGATAATCTAAAGGAAACAACAGAGAATGGACATATGTTATAAAGTGGCTAATTAATTAAGTTAAGTGTCAAACTAAAAAATCTAATCCATGCACTTATTGAAGTAATTCCTGAATAGACATAGTATCAGAAAAAAAAAAATATTACAGTCTTTATTTACCACAGAATATCATATAGTATCATGTAAAATACTGCAGTGCTTCCTTGAATTTGCCACAGAATACCAATTAAACATTGCAAGTCAGGGGCATAGGGTTATTCTTTTATTCAGATTAATAAAGGCATATATAAAATATATTGTTTTCCAGAATCCATGATTGGCCAGTATAACATTGCTTGCCATGTACTTAGCTGAAGTCTGTTCATTTATGATTGTAGTTGTCAGGAATATAAAGTAGTCATGGGACTTGACTTGGAACTGACTGCAAACCTTAGCGCATCCTAGTTATTCAGCACAGCTTTACTGCTTGCCCTACTGATGTGGAATCTTATTAACAAGACAGTTCCCTGGACTAACGATGGCAATGAACGTACAGTAGGATGTGAAATGTACACAGAATTTCACAGTGATAAGCACTTTTTTTTTTCTGAGTCACAGAAAGCTTGACTTACATGTTGTGCACTTTCATATTGACAGTTCCCTGATGCTGGTAGAATTAATTCGATTCTCCTTTGTATGCAAGGCAGAGTGTTTTTTCACCTGATAAACAGATGTCTGTTTTGATCCCTCTCTTTGTAGCAATTAAAAAAAACAAAAAAACAAAAAAACCCCACACCTTTTCATGTAATTAAGGCAATTTGTTGGAGTATCACATTCTATGTTATAATAAGGAACCAACATATATTTCACAGCCATATGGTATATTTTGCAGATCTGAATGATGGTTACCAAGGCAACTGAGAAATGAGGCAATGGTGTAATAGACAAGCATCTGCTGGGAAATCACTGGCTGGCACCTGAAATCCATGGATGAATATACAGTACGTCTATCAGAGCTAGGGGGAAATAGAACTCTCTCTTTTTAACACTTTTGCTAATTCCTATTTATCAAGGTTTATTAAAGTCATTGTCTTCACCATTCGCCCCATTTTGGCAACAATAATTGTATTTTTTTTCTTCGGCTTAAATTTCTCTGTTTTTACAAGAATTAAGGATTTGAGGTTTTCAAATGCAAATTTTTATTTTCACCCCGACTCATGGAGGAAAAAAAGTATGTTTCTGCTGTTTTTCTAGAGTGAAAATTTATGGGGTTTTTTTTCTGTACAAAATTACATTTTTGCTGTTCTTGCAGGCCATTTCTCACATACATGTACCCCTATCCTTACAATGAACAACCATTCAAAGGTTTAAATACTATTTATGAATTACATTTTAGCTTATAATAAATGGGATTAAAGAATGTAAAGAAAGAGTCACTTTTATATTCCCACTGATATCATATAAATAAAAAAAAAAGGATTTTATACATTGAAATAATTTAACGTAGACTTACTGCATATATATATATATATATATATATATATATATATATATATTAAAGTTTGTAGATTACTTGCTTGAGAAAGTTTCTGTATCTTTGTTGCCAACTTTCCAAGAGATCAAAGAGTTTAGAAAGAACACTAGATTTATGAATAATTTTAATTAGATGTCCTAACTTATATAGGGAGGAGGGGAGATTCTAAAGGATTCCAGTGCTGGATGGGCTATAGAAAGGAGAATAATTTTACTGTGTGAAACATTCAACAAAAGGATTTCTGGTGAGATTGAGGCCCACACTCTAGTGTCGATGTGCACTGACAGAGAGTATTATAGGACATCTGAAGGAGTTGTACCCCAAGTAAGGTACAAAAGATTGCTCTTCTTTGCCTGGAATGACTTTGTGGCCCTTGCATTGTTTTGGCTGAAACAAAGCATGAAAATGACAAAAGCACTGGCAAGAAACTGAAATGGCTGGTTTTCCAACTAAACACACATTACACATTTGTGAAACTGCGCCCTACTGTACTTGTAATAATTTGCATCCCCCTTAATAGATACAATGGGAACCAGTAACCAATTTATTACCTTATTTATTGTATACTATAACTGAAAATATTTGGGATAAATTTGTCTGTCGTAGCTCCAGATTAGATTGTGTACTCTTCTGAATCGTTGGAATGAGAATATACAGGTATATATGACATTTTAGCAGCCAGAAAAAGAATCAAAACTGACCTTTGCTGCTATGAAATGCAACATGTTTTTATATATCATACACTTAACCCCAAGTACATTGTAGAGTATCCAGATGTACTATAATTAGTCCATAATACAGTGCAACACATACAGAGATTTTCCATATATTGATAAAAAATACACTGAAACCACATTAACATTTTCCTACAATGAGGTTTTTGGGGGTTGTTCTTTACTTACTATCAACATTCCAGATTTCAAGTTTGAACTCACAACATACAACCCATTACCTACATTTTCAATAAATAAAACTTTTAGATTAAAACTACTTTACTGTCCAATTTTATGGTTAAAAACCTGTAAAGTTAGGTCATATACCATAAAAATAATTTTTACAGAAAGTACACAAACATTAATTTTAACATAAACAATCTCACCAACTCAATTTCATTTACAACAAACAATCTCATTAAAAAAAATGCAATTGTAGACTGATAGGTTTCAGAAAGTTTTTTCTTGAGGGTGTGCTCATCTTATTATAATATCTAGGTTTCATTCTTATTGACCATGGTGTCCTTTCAAGCATATTTCTCTTTTGGTTACTTATTCCCCTGTTTTCACTGCTATTCCAATGTTTTATTACTTTGGTCCTACTCGCTGTAGATTTTCTACCTTTGTTTCTGGATGCGATCTAAAAGCTTTGTTAAGTGGTGATACCAGGAAAGTGTGTAATAGTATTCAGGAAAATTGCACAAGGGTTGTTAATGATGATTTCCAAATCTGACCAAAGGTTATTAACAGTCAAATCAGACAAGCAAAAGAATAAGAGGACAAACAAAAATAAAAATGCCCCTTGAAAAAATGCAGAGCAACAAAAACCTAAATTATCCTGATTACTAAACTTAGGTGTCATTGTCTAAATATTTTGCCCATCATTTCACATTCTGTCAGTCTGTTCCAAAATTTATAGGAACCACCACACCTCCAGGTAACATATAATACACTCAATAATCAGCCTTAAAATGAATTTTGTGATGTCCCTACTATTAGAGTAATGTAGACTACTATGCTTACTATTAGCTAATTCCTCTCATCTCAGCATTTGTCACTGGGGATGTGTTCTCCACATTACACTAGTACCTTATGTAGTTAGTTAGCTGCAGACCCACCAAGCACAAATGTGATTAGTGAAGAATGTGATTATTCCTACAAACTAAACACTGGCTACTAAATAATGTGTAATGTAGCAGGCTAGATGGGGGTCACTAAATAATGTGTAATCACTAAATAATGTGTAATATAGCTGGCTAGATGTAGGTCACTAAATAATGTGTAATATAGCTGGCTAGATGGGGGTCACTAAATAATATGTAATCACTAAATAAAGTATAATATAGCTGGCTAGATGGGGGTCACTAAATAATGTGTAATATAGCTGGCTAGATGGGGGTCACTAAATAATGTGTAATCACTAAATAATGTGTAATATAACTGGCTAGATGGGGGTCACTAAATAATGTGTAATCACTAAATAATATGTAATATACTGTAGCTGGTTAGATCGAGGTCAATGAACAAGTACATATAGCTATGTGTAACAAAGTTTTGTAGGTGCTGGTCAGTGGGCAAATTAACTGTGGTTACTGAGAAAGATTTAATGAAATGGATTGGGAAAGGGTCTAATCTAGAAATATTCTGTTAAGCATTGAATAATGTAATTGGTCAGCTTCAGGTTTTTAATCAACACATGGCACAATAGGTTCAAATGAGGAATACTTAAAAAAGGGGATGGCTTAAAATTGCCCAGTATTGGGTCCTTGATAACCTGGAAAATTCCCTGGTATAAGCTGGAACTAAAGTACCCATTCCCTTGATGAAACTTTAAACTTTACACTACAATAATGTCTTTATCAGACATAGATTAATCAAAAACAATTTATCTTCTTACCGGTTACATAAGTCTATTCACAAGATGAATAAACTTTTATTTAAACCTTTATTACCATCATTCCCATTGCACAAGAGCATATTTTAATAATTTTTGGATGTTGATAGTAATGTACATTGTATCTTTTTACATTTAAGATATTAATTTTATTCAGTGCATTAAACTGGGAGAAGACAACACACAAGGAGATGATAATGACGATAAAATGAGGATTATAAACTATGGATGATCATTTGGCTGGTAGGAACTTATTTGAGCAACTTAGTATAGTGTGTCTTTTTTTAACCCCATCTAAAGCAAATGGTTTCTAGATTATTTTCTTTAGAAAACTACCCACCAATAGAAATTCTATGGTGAAAACTTTAGTTTTATTTCTTTTTTATTTCTTGAAAGGGGAACTATAGTCAGATTACATCTTTTTGATATGCAGTACTATACCTTAGTGAGAAGTGTTTCTCCCCTGTAGATATTTCATGTGAAGCATATTGATTGAGTAGACAGCACTTATAAACTCCCACACCAGGAAATGTGTGTGTGACATGTACTGGCCAGTTTTGCATGAAAAGGTACCCTCCCCCACACATTTATACAAACCATTATACAGTGTTCCCCACTGTCATCTACCCTGTCAGCCTGCCTTTAGTTTCCTGCTTTGGGTGGGGAGGGCTAAATGATGATTATTATTATAGCTCCTCCAATCAGATCCCTACTAGATCATGATTTAAGGAATCTGATTAGAGGAGCTATAATGTTAATCATCATTTAGCCAAGCCCAACATGACTCAGAAAAGAAAAGTCAGGCTGACAGGGTAGATGACAGAGAGAAACACTGTATAATGGTACATTTTTTTAAATACATATATATTTACAAAAATGATTATTTCATTAATAGAACCTAAATTAGTATTAGTTTTGAGGTGACAGGGGCACTTTAAATGTTGGATATAAAGGTATTTATATTCATTATTCACTTCCCTAGCAGTGCAGGTGATTAATATGTAAGCTGACAGTTAGGTATTGGTTTAGTATTATTTGGGATGTTCAAGCCCAATTTTAATTGATGAGTAATGTATCATGTGACTTTACTGCCATATAGACATTCGTGCAGCTATCTTGTTACAGTTTAAGAAAGACTAGAATATTTTGCATTGGGCTGAAAAATTGGTTAGTTAGTTTATTAGAATCAGAATTAGGCTTCAAGCTACATTGGCACTGGCTTTGTACCTAGGGTATCTCTAGAAAAAAAAAGCCTAAATACGTATGTATGACTGATTCATCTATAGCTCAAATGAATAAACATAGGTCTATGTTTATAAAGTTCCAGCTGATTTTTATTGCTTTAAGTGAAATGTTTTCTGGAGCTTCTCTAAAATGTAAATATGGATTTAGACTTTAATTTAGTTGCTACCTTTTTCTGTTCAGTTGTGTGGTTCCAAATGAAGGACTTAATATGCACAAAAGATATGGCCTTCGATGTTGCATTCTTGCCCATGTTATACGTGTTATATTAAGGGGTTAAATTCCCCCTTATCATGCTAAATAGTGATATATATGCATACAGTATATACATACTGTATATATATATATATATATATATATATATATATATATATATATATATAGCACAATGGAATGATAAACCATAATGTTATTCATTGTAAACAACAGATTAAACCTAGTAGCTGCTAGAAATACTTTGCCAAATTATTTATATATATTATAGCTCAATGCATGTGTGAGTAGTACGACATTTTAAAAACTTGTACAATGTGGTTATTCTTGTAAAAATGTAAAATATGTGTGTATTTTTCTTTTGTATGACCCATTACATTAATTGCCTACAAGCTTCCTTAAGCTTTTAATTTGCGCATGATTTAATCTAATTATTATGGTCATTGCTCTCAAGATCAAAGTCATTAGCCTTACCATTTCAAAACTCCAAATCAGTGTGCTTCAGTTAATGTCTTTAACAAAAAAAAAAGAGTACGATTTGGTTTTTTTTTCTTTTTTATCTCTTAAATGAAAACTGCACCATACAGCAAAAACACACAAGTGTTAGTTTGAGCCATTAGGCAGGGCTTTTATTTTGGAAGGAACATTGTATGGGTTCCAAAATTCTTGTTTTTTTTTTTTTAATTTTGTTTCCCTTGAGTTAACATTTGGTAAACTCACTGGTTTCTAACCTAGGTCTTGATTTTTAGCACAATTCATTTACACATGAACACTGAGAAATCAAGTCATATAAATGTAACAGGAAACTCAATATGTCAAAAGAAATATCAAATAAAACAATGACAAGCCATATATGATTAGAGCGAAGTACCAAACTGAAGCAATATTTTATCTCAATTTATAATAAATTGTGTGTGTGTGTGTGTGTGTGTGTGTGTGTGCGCAAAATGAAAAACATGACTCACCTGATTGAGATTCTCTTTGGCAGATGACACATGGATACATAAATCTCTCTGTCGGTTAGCCTGATGCAGCTTATTTTTAATGAATGATTACCGGGAACTGTTTCATGTCTTGTTAAATAGCCAAAGCTATGTTTCTATAGAGTATGCTGAGGTTTCTGACTGTATCAGACCTCCTCTCTAAACAAAGGCTCAGTTCCTACTGCATGCGACAGCACAGATTCTAGCTTGCTGATGCTGTCTGATCACATGAGAGTCTTCTATGAGAAAGCCAGCTATTCAATAGATGTGTCTGTAAAGACTAATGAAACAACACAGAGCAATGCAACAGCATATGTTGCAAATAGAATAGAGGGAATTGGTAGAAAAAGACCAAGCCTGGGACTGATGCATACAAAATTATTTTGTAAAGAAAATTCTCCCTGATTTGTCTTTTTTTTCTTTCTTTCATTTCTGAAAAAGAGAAAATAATGCAATTTGATTATATTCATTTGCTTTTTAGTCTCAATTAAAGGGCAAGTAACACCTTAAAAATGAAAACCTTTCTATAACAAATTTTTTTATATATATATATATATATATATATATATATGTTAAGGTAGAAATGGTTGTGTTAGTTCACAGATGCAAAAAAAGGAGTATTGCAATACTTGGTGATATTTTTTTCATTGGAGTAACAGTTGTTTTATATAGACAACCTTTTGAGAGGTCCATATTCTCTTTATCAAGTATTGCTTGCGACTTGATAAAGGGAGGATGGATCACTGGAAAGCTTGTTGTCTATTTAAAATGACTGTTAGTTCATCAATAAAAGATATCACCAAGTATTGCAATACATATATATATATATATATATATATATATATATATATACTTAGAATTTATTCTTAGTATGTTGTAGAAAGTAGTGTTTTAAGGTTTCACTCTGTAATATTCATGCTCCAGGTCCTCAAGATTTGATAATAGTGGATCCAGAAGTCCGATTTTTTCATTCAGAATTAACTAGACTATCCTGCTGTAACCCTTTCAGCTTGATGCAGTTGGAAATGGCAGCTGTCGACCACATGACACTTAACCTAGACATTTATTGTGAATTTCTGGTGCTTCTGAATGGCATATGGTCTTTTTCTGCAATAACCAATACAATGTCATTGTCAGTGCATTGTGCACTAAAAGGCTTTCTGGCATCATTTCTGGTTGAAATTATCCATTATATGAACCACCATTATGTTTGCTTGAACAAATGTGGCAATCCTTTACTCAGCTTGAACATTCAGTAGCTATTCAAAACCACATGCTTTGCATTTAGCTCAATATTTTTGTTTAGTTTTTTTTACACTTTGTATAGTTTAATAACTATGGTCTTCAAACAATTCATGAATGCAGTGGTTTTGCTATGCTTTCACCAGTGCATTAGACACCAACAGTCAATCCACATTCAAAATCCATTAGGTTTTATTGTTTGCCAATCAAATGCCTTCTGGTTCATCTTCTTCTACATTACCTCATTAGTAAGCAGGCATCATTAGTTTCTAAAGAATAGCTACTTTGCAGGAAACACATCGTTAGTCATAATAAATTGGTCAGTCAGTGTAACCCCTGTGTCCATAACTATCAGGGTATAGTTACATCTACAACTTCTTCTTCATAACTTCTGTCTTTTTTACATTTTTGTTTCCATTTAACTGGTCTTCTAGTTAGCATAGTTAGGGACAGACTGCAAGACTAATATTACAGGGCCTGTTACTGAAAGATACTGAAAAATAATTATAACAAAAAAAAAAAAAGAAAGAAATCAAGCCCCAGATTAATCAATTGGTTGGCAAGGGTTACTTGTGCAAAAGGACAGAAAGTTAAAGCAAAGTTAAATTATAGAAAAACAACAAAATATAAAGCACAAACACCAACTGAAAATGGCCTTGTCATTTTTGTTTCTAAATATTGTGGAGAGACATTAATTTCCCTGTAAGAAAATAAATGTTTGAGCATAAAAAATTAAATTCTAAGTAAAAATATGAACTTGATTACTTGTACGACCCTAGTGCAAGTCCAAATGTGTATTTATTGAATTGTTTATTTTAGAAGCAACCAATCACAGGCAAACCATGGGAAAATAACTGCCATTATTGGTAAAGAAAAGTTGCAAATATAATCTCTTTCTAAACCCTATCATCTCTTTAGTTGTCAATTTAAAAAAAAATATGATATTATATTATATGGGATTGAGTACATTACTATGGATCAGCAGTTACTCCACCATTTTCTGCCATTGTATCAGAAGCCACACCCACAGTAAGGGTCATTGCTTAAAAACTTGAAGATATTAGGTCACTCACAGCCTTTTGCTGAAAGATTGTTCAGGGATTCAGTAGGGTGCATCTCTTTCTGGAAATAGTCTTAATGCCACATCTTCCAAACATGGCTCAATTTAGGTGAGGAACATCAAAAAAATCTTCAAATAGAGTGTTTTCTTGATGTCCTTTAAATGGTCTATTGCTCTGCCTTTATGGATCTACACCTAATCCTTTTTGTGGTTTTGTGCTTCAATTATTAACATGATTCTACTCTGTCACATCTCAACTGCACACCTTAACACCATCTACCATATAACAATCTTACACCTAGGGAAACTCTTCTGTTATCCAGAGGGACATGGAGCCTTTAATTATTATGACCTAGCTTTATGACCACTGAATGGCTGAAGAAAAACAAAATGAAGACTTTGGAGTGGCCTAGCCAAAGTCCTGACCTGAATCCTATTGAGATGTTGTGGTATAACCTTAAAAAGGCCGTTCATGCTCGAAAACCCTCTAATGTAACTGAATTAGAACAATTCTGCAAAGATGAGTGGGCCAAAATTCCTCCAGAACGCTGTAAAAGACTCATTACAAGTTATCGCAAACGCTTGGTTGCAATTGTTGCTGCTAAGGGTGGCCCAACCAGTTATTAGGTTTAGGGGGCAATCACTTTTTCACACAGGGCCATGATGGTTTGGATTTTTTTCTCCTTTAATAATAAACACCTTCATTTACAAATTGCATTTTGTGTTTACTTGTGTTGTCCTTGACTATTGTTTAAATTGGTTTGATGTTCCGAAACACTTAAGGGTGACAAACATGTAAAAAAACAGGAAATGAGGAAGGGGGCAAACTGTATGTTTAAATTAGTTTTTAACTGTAACGTCATCAGCTACATATTTAAAGATCCAGTAACAGAAAATTAGCATCCTAATAAAGCATATATAATCCCAACACAGTGTGCATTGCTATGTAAAGTGACTAAACCTTCTGTGGAAAAAATTATTGGTCTTGAAGAGAACCCCTGAAACAAAAGAGCTATTGCATGAAGCAGCACAGCAGGACTATAGTATTCGCACACAGCTTGTAATATTCAGTCTTAGCCAGAATACATTGAAAGCAACCTCTCACTCTCAGAATGAAGCCAAGCATTCTCAATAGCTGTACATTCTCATAGTAAAATATAGATCTGTGAGTCTCCACGGAAACATTCAATGCACCATAACATGCAATCGACGTTTCTTTGTGTAGCCTAATTTGGGTTTGAATCACCATTACATAAATTACATTAATTTGTCATACCGGTAGTTTATTCTACATATTCATTTCTTGGTAGTCTGAAAATATGGAGGAGATGAAACTTCTTCTTCTTATAGATGAAATTATTTCAAAATATAAATGTAGTTTCCGGTGCAAACAAATCATTAATGGATCTGTAATTTGTAAACAAATCAATAAATAAATAAGTGTTGCTTATTAGTTTTGATTTGCTACAAAATATATAAATCGCATCCTTGGCTTTGGGTAATATATTAAAGGAAAACTAAAACCTAAATTCTGTTTGGGTAGAGATGTTCAACCTTATGAAAAAAGATTGCTTAACAAGCTAAAGAATACAATACCCCTATGAGACTAGTGATCCACTCCTATGAAGGTATTAATCATGGTTGCCAACACTTGGAATTTTTTTAAATGACAAGTCTCAGGGCCTAAGATGCATACTGCAGACTGCACTGGATTACTGTATTCTCTGCTCCCCAGCAGTGAACACCTGGCAAAATTCATTTTAAGATTGCATCTTTTAAAAGGAATGGTATAGTCTGTGTATTGAGTGTGGGAATCAAACTATGCAGCAGATTACCGTATTTTATGAAGATAAATACATACAATTAAATAAATATTTATTAGCCATACAACATTTATCAAGGTTTCCACTGATAAAAGGGTGATCTATTAACAATATCCTTTTAATATAGTAACTTGTAAATACCCAGGATACAGGGTTGATAGGACATTATGGTTACGCACTGTACAGCTGTACTGAAAGCCAATTTATGACACAGTATTTCTGAAAGTACATTAGTGACCACACCACGCAGCATGGGGGAGTAGTAAAGATTATTTCTGTTAAATACATAATCTAAAAAGTCTAAACTTCAGGTAGAGCTTTTTTAATCAAATTCCAGATAAAACCATGACCAAATAATATTACAAAAGACAGTTATCTGGGCTAAAAAGTTAGGTTGACTAGAAATTTAAGTTACAACTGTTCAACCTATTTTACCATAGTTCCTTTGTACAGACTGAACATGTACATGAATGCAGTTCTAAGGAAAGTGGCTAATCAAGATTATAAAGATTTAAAGCTCCAGGGGAATCTTTACAGGCTTCAGTTTCCACTGTTGTTAGTCTGGTGAAACACTGGGATGGTACAGTAAAGCTTATGCATAAGGGACATAGCCTAAATCTTTCTCAAACTTTAGTTTCCCTTTAACATGTGACAAGTGGTGTAAATAACAATTAATAGTGCTTTTAGTGTTCTATTTCATTTTAGGCTTTGAACTGCAAATTGCTAAACAACATTTTGCAAACTGGTGAAAAAATTTGAAAGTATTGATGATTGAGTATTGATATGTGAAAATATTGCATGGACCTTGATTAATACAAATTATTATTGTTAGGATTAGAGATAATCTAACCACTGAGGTTTCTGCTTGCAGCTCATTGCTCCTCAATAACATTTCCACATGAAATTTCAAGAAACCCTTTATTCCCTGGTAAGTTGTTTGAGATTCTTAAAGGACCACTTACACTAGGAAAAAAGGAATTTATCATTTCAGTTGGCATGGCTTTAATTCTTATGCAAAAATGTCAACTTCTTAGTTGAATTCCTGGTATTTTAATGTTTCATTGTTCTCACTGCTGGTCGCAGATATCTTTTATAAACTGGACTTTCTGGGGCAGTTCATGAATCTGCATCATCTATTGGACACAGCCCCACATAGAGTTGCCCCCTTCCCCTTAGCAACATGTCTCCCTACATTTGGACCACTCTGTATAACTCTGAGTCCTAAGTCCTGAGTTTAATAAAATTGAAAATTGCGATATCGAACGATTTTTACCGATATCGATATTGCCGATATCGGAAGTTTATTGAAATTCAAATTAAATGTTTAATCTGTTTATTTCTATGGAAAATCCATAATATCGCTGGAAAATTCGATATAGCGATATCGATATCAGAAAAATTGAGATATTGTGATATCGGTAAAAATCGTTCGATATCGGCAATATCGATATCGTGATTTCTGATTTTATTAAATTTCACTCCTGGAGAGAACAACAGATTGTGTGACAGATGGTCAAAGGTTTAGGGGCAGATGATTTAGGGGATAATTCAGCATAGTGCGAAGTGACATCCGGATCCTTTGCATCACTTTGCACACACTGTTATGCGCTCGCTGATGTCCTGCAAGCGGACATCAGCGAACGCTTTAAAGTGATTCCAGTCTCGGCAAGGCGACTCGAGTGGTCTCGCCGAGACTGGAATCCCTTTAAAGTGTTCGCTGATGTCTACGTGCAGGACATCAGCGAGCGCATAACAGTGTGTGCGAAGTGATGCGAAGGATCCGGATGTCACTTCGCACTATGCTGAATTACCCCCTTAATGTCCAGGTAGTCTCCCAATAAGGATGGTTAGTATTGCTGTTGAGTTGTAAAAGAATGGAGACCTGATTAAAGATAATAAATAGAATGGAATTTTGGAAAGAAAGATCACTCGAGAAGAATATTTCATTGATTCAGTACACTTATGTACATAAAATATCTGCACAATTGTTTAATATTTCTTTATAAAAATATAATAAAATATTCATTTTCCTTGTACTAATACCTTTTTCCTTAAACATCACACACACTTAAAAATGCTTTACAATTGACCAATGTTTGCACGGTTCAGAAACATCTCCAATGAATATTTGGCTAATAACGTCAGAAAAAGTTTATTTACAATAAATACATTGATTATTATGTTAAACACTGCGAAAAAAAAAAAAATCATTATTATGAATTGTTTTACAGAATTTGGTCCTTTAAACGGTCAGTACATATACATTTCAGATTATTTTATACAGAAGAGCACTTTACAAGTACAAATATGGCATGATGAGAAAGGATTTTGCAACAACCAAAATCATGTTAGACTCTAGAGGCACATCATATGTAGAAGCCATTTTGTTTTAAGATACCATACACCACACTTCCTTAGCAATTACTGACCACACAGGTGCAGCAAAGCAATGGCTTAAGATACCATTTAAATAAAAATGATTCTAATTGTACCTTCAGAATAGAACTTTTTAGTGTGTGTAATAATACACTGAGCTAAAATGCATCTGAAGCAGCAAGCCCTTGGTTTTATTCCTCAGCTTTTATCATGGATATGTAACCTTATCTGGTAATCAAGCATTTATTGTTTAATCATCAATGAAATTGACTTGTTATGTATTAAAACAGCCTAAACTATTCTCAGTAACTTATGACTTTGCAAAACACCTGGGTTGTCAGCGTAATTTTTCTATTCGTTTTAAAGGCACCAAACTGCACGTTCAGATGATAGGTTCAGTTGGTGGAAATGGGTACAAAGGTACCATTTTCAATTATTAAAAAGAGATGTGAAATCTAAGGGCGAAATTTACTAATTTAATTCCTGCCCGCACGTGCGGTATTCCGATCGATTTGCGATCGTGCGATCGCAAATCAAGCGCAATTCCAATCGTGCGATCACAAATCTATCAGAATTGCGATCGTGCGATCGCAAATTGATCGGAATACCGCACGTGCGGTAAAAATACCGCACGTACGGGCAGGAATTAACTTCGGGCGGACTAAATCCGCCCTTAGTAAATTTCGCCCTATAAATTGTTTTGGAATATTTCTTTCCCAAATCAAGCATTTTTCTTAGATTTTTTTTTTTAATTTTTCTCTTATTATTTTCCTGTTATAACTTTCTTAATTACTTCAATGCTTTTTTTTTTTTTTACTGAGCATGTCTAAGCTTCTGGTTCAATACAGCAACCAGGAAACTGAAGATAATCGCTGGAAAATTATACACAGAAAAATGACAGTAAATTAGAAGCAAATGCTTGTTTTGGGACGAATACTGAAATAATAAAACATCATTTGGAATTTTACTTACCCTTTAACTGTTTTGCACTATTAATTTTTTTATAAGAATATTCCATTGCAAATAGTCAACACGGGTGATACATCTGCATTGCATTTAATTCGGATTTTTTTTTTTTTGCTTTAGTCCAGTTTATAATTATGCACGATGTAGATGCGGCTTTTACAGAATGTTACAGATTGCTTTTTATGGATTTCAATAGAATAGAGTTGCTCTTAAACAACCATTGTGACTCAGTTAAATGTGTTATATTTTTCCAGCCACTTTATCCTCTATCCTTAAACAATCTGTTCAAAAGATACGTCCTACATGAAGACTGGCTTTAATATGGCATCTTAGGCACTAAACATACATGATATATAGTCAGTTTGGCATAGATTTCAGAGTGGAGGACAATTAATATATTTGTCTCCTTTGCAGGCTGTAAACTGTGCATTACATAGATATTAACATTTCATATACTATAATTATACACTGCATCATTTAGGGTCTTCAGTGTCTTCCCCATTACATTTCTCATGTTTGTCTTGGTATTTTGCATTTACATTGTCATAGGAAGGTGGGGAAGATGATGAGGTTGAAATGTCTGACTTTTCAGTAGAAAATGATTCCTGGCATATAGATAATGTGGTTACTTCTTTTCTAGGATGGACTTCAATTTGTTTGCTTTTATCTCCTTTGTAAAGATGACTTGTACTCTGTTGCTTCCTCAGCTTATAACGACGGTAGAAACGTTGGATGACAACAGCAGACAGTTCTTCCTGTTTGCGTCGCAATGTTGTAGTAATTGGTTCATATGGGACTTTTGATGGATTAGATGCCATGAAACGATCTTCCATTGGTAGGCGAAGGGAGTCCATCTCTCCTCCTTCACCCAAAACACGTTTTGTAAAAGCAAACAGTATATCGAGACAGTGTATTCTATCCCCACTTACCATTGGAAGGTCCATTGCAATAAGGTGTAGATTATTTGGCTTTGGTACACGGAGTGGTGGATCTAATGCATCTGCAAAATCCGACAACTTATTATACTCAATAAATTGTGAGGCAGATGGGTCAAATTTCTCCCATACTTCATAGAACATTTCAAAATCATCTTCTCCCAATGGCTCTGCACTCTCTTCTGTAGCAACGCTAAAGTTTTCCAAAATGACTGCAATGTACATATTTACCACAATAAGAAAAGATATAATAATGTAACTGACAAAGAAAAATATTCCAACTGATGGGTTACCGCAGTCACCTTTAACAAGGCTTCCTGGGTGTTCAGCATTTGGGTCACAATCTGGCTCCCCACTGTTAAGTATTGGATCTAATAATAAATCCCACCCAGCTGATGTTGTGATCTGAAACAAACAAATCATGCTATTGCCAAAGGTTTCAAAGTTGAACATGTCATCAATGCCGGACTCCTTTTTCACATAAGAAAAGTTGGACATTCCAAAGATGGCATAAATAAACATAACAAGAAATAGAAGAAGTCCAATATTGAATAAAGCAGGAAGTGACATCATCAATGCAAATAGCAGAGTGCGAATACCTTTTGCTCCTTTAATGAGACGTAAGATTCTACCAATCCTAGCAAGCCTTATAACTCTGAATAATGTTGGAGAAAAAAAATAGTTTTCTATCATATCTGCCAAAAACATACCTGTAAAAGAGAGATAAACACAGTTATATTTACACATTCCTTATGAAATCCCTAAATTTCTTGCTTTAGCACAGGGGTCCCCAAGCTTTTTACACAGGGGTTCAGTTCACGGTCCCTCAGGCCAACGGAGGGCCGGACTTTAAAAAACCTATGAAAATCCCTATGCACACTGCACATATCTTATTTTAAAGGACACATAAAGTCAAAAAATAAAAGACAAGTGTTAAAATACTTACCTTATACTAAGCCGATTGATTACAGTCACAGCATGAGCTGTTCTATAATTAGCCGGCTCCCAATGCTTCCCCCCAACGCCTCCTGCACAGCACGCTGGCTGACATAGAAATCAGTGCGCAGCTTCTTCTTCTCCTTCCCCAGCCTCATACATCATTACGCTCATTGCGGGGAGTGTTCTCTTTGGCCCCCGCACTGAACATGATGATGTTTAAGCCCTGAAACACCCAAGGTGTAACAGGGTGGGAGGAGCTGCGGCGCTGGAAGCCAACGCTGTGAAGAAGCGTCGGAGGAATCATCACGAGCCGACTAATTACAGCACAGCTCATGCTGT
>WMED01004795.1:0-20253 GCA_019650415.1 Pipa parva
TATATATATATATATATATATATATATGTATGTACAAACAAAGCACTGCACTCCACCCTACTGTAATTCACTTAATTACTTAATTACCTTGGTGCATGTAGAAAAAATAACATGCATATAAACTGCTACAGCACACAAGGATTTTTAAGAAAAATCAAAAATATTTCTTGTTACATCACCTAAGTCGACATTTCGGTCAAATGTTGTCTTGAAAAAGGTCTCATTCGTTGACCGAAACGTCGACTTAGGTGATATAACAATAAATATTTTTGTATTTTTCCTAAAAATTCTTGTGTGCTGTAGCAGTTTATATGTATATATATATATATATATATATATATATATATATATATATATATATATATATATATATATATATATATATATATATATATATATATATATATAAATAACAGACTATTGGAGCAGTCGTAATTACACAATTATTTGTTTTTTTGCCTGTTTCTTGATCTTACTATCATACCTTTATATTATGGAAAATTATGCATCTATTTATGTCTGTTTTATACCACTAGTTTACTGGAAAAAAAAATGGGTAGTACAAAATGTCTGTAAGCAATCATTCAAACAATTTTACACTGTTACTTTGTAAAAACATTTACTGCAATCTTGTTTCATACCAGCAGATGGTGCTAAAGGCACAAAAAATGTGTTTTTCAATCATTTACTAAATAAAGAAAACAGATTTAGAATTATTTTACAAAACTATGCTGCCTTAAAATCACAGCTGTGAAAGCAGTATACAAAGTAAGAAAATACATACATTTTATACTACATGCACAGTAACCGAGGGAGCATAGCAGTTAGTTGTATGACGGGTGTGTATATTTGTTTATATTTTGTGTAACCTTGCTCTGTCACCTGAAGAATAATGTACAACCTTGCTCTGTCTCCTACAGGTCATCCTGGAAGATGTCTCAATGTTACAGATCAAGCCTGATCAGTTCACTTACACCTCTGATCACTTTGATACAATTATTAAATATGCAGAGAAACTGATACAAGAAGGGAAGGCTTATGTGGATGACACCCCTGCAGAGCAAATGAAATCAGAGCGTGAACAGAGAATAGAATCCAAGCACAGGAATAACTGTAATTATTACAGTTTTATATTAGCCACTAAAGGAACTAAGCAGGGGAACTGAAATGCTGTGTTTCTCACTTGAAATGAATGGTTAAAGGTAGCCATACATGTGCTGACTTGTTCCAAACAGTAAGGTCAAATCATAGGGAAATCTGCACTTACTGTAATTATAAATCCAAAATAGTCAGCTTGTTGATAACTATATCCTGGATGAATAATTACTCTCTGCACTTTGTCCTTAGTTCATTTCTCTGTCTAACTATATATAAACTTCTATCGACCAACTTATCTTAGCTAACACAGTAATCTATTATATGTCACTATATCAAAGACCATGGCAGTATCTAAAGAGACCACATCTGCTGCAACACCTCTTTCTAACATTCTTTTTTTTATACCTCTTGTTTTCCTTTAAATTTCAGCCAGCCATGCCTCTTGTTTGCTGCAGAATCTCATCTTTTGGCATCAGACATATTAACTATTGTATTTTAAAGCTGTCAGTATATTTTCATATTGCTGTGCGATCTGGATCTGGCACACAGAAACTTTCAAATTAAAAACTGTCAAAATATATTAAGGGTGGGCAATAATAGCATAGACAACCCTGTATGTCCAATCTGTTTTATCCTCTCCTGTAGCAAACTGTACTGAAATCTTTTGTGCTTATCTGTAGTCTCCAGTGTATGTAATACTGATTAGTCAGATAAGATGCTGGCAAGTTAATGAAGTGAATCACAGTGAAGCCTTCTGTTTTCCTTTTAAGCTGTGGAAAAGAACCAGAAAATGTGGGAAGAAATGAAGAAGGGCACAGAGTATGGTCAGACCTGCTGTCTCCGATCAAAAATTGACATGAGTTCCAACAATGGGTGCATGAGGGACCCCACTTTATTTCGCTGCAAAACTCAGCCCCACCCACGGACAGGAAGCAAATACAAGTAAGTGTCCTACTGTAGCTCAGGTGACTGTCTGTCTGTTTCGAAAAACCGGTATATTGATTTCAGCTTAGCCATCTCAAAATGATAAATCCCCGACTTAATAACAATCCTTTTAATACTGTGTCTTTAATGCCATTTTCATGCTCGGTAAGTTTCATAGGATGATGTAGACATATAACTGTACCGTTCTTTCTCCGTCGCTTTAAGGCAAGCGTTGGCTTTCTGTAAGAGATGAATGATTCGGATTTGTGTTAATCCTGATTAGGTTTGAATCTGATCACATCGAGTCATGATTTATACAAACAGATCACGACCAATAACGCAGGGATCGACTTAGGACTTGGGTTTTAGTATGTGCTTTTTCAAAAATCAAAGGCTGAAATAGAAAGAAGAAGTTTAGATTGGAATTTGAAGGTTCAGTTCAGAAACTCAGTTTGGACATATTTTTCCAACGACACTGTGTGGCTGTGACACTGTTGTAGCTTGGTATGTCACTGAGTGAACACACGTGGCTGCTTTCTCTGCACAACGGCAGCCTGGACCTTAAATACAAAGAAACAAAGTACCCTAGATAGGCATTAAGAGATTTAGGATTAGCTGCAAATAGGCCCTGCACCATACATGGGATTGCAAGGGCATATGTTATCTGGATAGACAGGGAATATTAGGAGGCTGAAAAAAATAATCGTGAAATCATGTGTCCACCGTTTTTGGGGTATGTTAGAAATAGCTCTCTGGGTGTGCAGGGGAAGCAATGCAGTAGCACCCACAGGCATTAGCCTCCTTTTTTTCCTTTTGGAAGGTTTCATTTAGCTTTATTTAAAAGAAATACAAATTCTTACAATGATTACTGTTTAGAAAGGAGTAAACCCCATCAAACCCTCTGCTCTCATGTGCACTACATACAGAAGTCATTTGTCTGGTTTATGGGTCTAAAGTAAAATTGAAGCACAGACATTTGCACCCCTTAAGTTTAAATGACAGAAGAAGGGAAGAATGTTTGTTCCAAGGACTCTGGGTATTTAAGGGGCAGCTATGGATAGACAGGATAGGTTGACGTTACTGTGACACACACAGTGGAGCACTTTTTATATCTTCTGGGATGATTTAAAAAAAAAAATAATACAAATGTTAAGTCAAATTGTTCAGGCTGCAACACATCAAGCATGCACACAGTGACTATTACAGGGTCCTAGGCCATTTGTCAGTTGTCTGCTTCTTCTGGAGAGCATACTTCTTCCAAATCCTTTTAATTTCTTGATCAGTTAAGTTAGGCTTTTCAAGAAGGTGCTGAAACTCTTTAATTCTTTATGGACGTCCAGCTCAAAGGCTGGAGTAATTTGTAATTTTTGTGATCGGAGGATGTCCTCTAGTGTTTTGTTTTTGGCAAATGCTGACCATTTGATAACGAGAAATATTTTGTATGCTCTTTAAATGACAACACAAAAACAGAAATTTTGTTACAAAATATCACAATATAAACCAAACCAAAGCTGGCAATAGAATCGGAACAAAAACCAAAACACGAGGGTCTATACTCATCTCTTCTGCACATAATGTCTGTTAATGAATCATTTCCTGAATTGTTTACTTTTTTGTGTCCTTTAGTGTCTATCCCACATATGACTTTGCCTGCCCAATTGTGGATAGTATTGAGGGTGTAACCCATGCACTGCGTACAACAGAGTACCATGATCGAGATGAACAGTTTTACTGGATCATTGACGCCTTGGGAATCCGAAAGCCATACATCTGGGAGTACAGCCGTCTGAACCTCAACAACACTGTCCTTTCTAAAAGGAAGCTTACTTGGTTTGTCAATGAAGGGCTGGTGGATGGTTGGTACGTGTGAAACCAGTAAAACAAATCCTTTATTGTTAGTACTTTGCTTACCTTTCACACCTTCACTTCAGAAAACATTTGTTCACTCTAACCATATGCCTAAACTTTGTGGTGATTAAACAACCTGCACCACCAGAAAAAGAACACGTCGCATATGGTTTGGAGAGGTATTTATTTCTATATCTTATCTGTAAAATGTTATCTTTGTATTCCCCTGTGTTTCTTATTCCTGTTTTCTAGTGGCAGACATATTTTATAGATCCTGGATGCAAACCACTGCTCAATATATTCATGGAGTCCCTCAGAAAGGCCATTTTCAAAGCAACACAAATAATTAAAATGAATTTCATTTCAAGGGTGACATTTTTACAATTGCAATGTAATAATAATTGCCATGCCAATCCAAATGTCAGTTTTATTTTTCTACTGTTAGTTGTCCTTGAGAGCCTATTATTAACTGTTAGATTTTATTGTTAAAGATTACAATTCAGTAAGTGAATTGAAACACCTTAGCAATTTACAAAAATAAATAAACATTTTAGCATCTTTATTAAAGCTTGGTAAAGTCTTACATGAAGATTATAATGTAGGCTTTCAAATTTTAATATATTTATAGAATAATAGTAGGAACATAAATGACATAACGTTTTGTCGATAACTATGGGTTCTGGTTTATGTCTGACATATCCCAATATTATTTGGTTCTGCTTTTCCACCCAGGGATGATCCAAGATTCCCAACAGTGCGTGGAGTTCTGAGAAGGGGGATGACTGTGGAAGGGCTCAAACAGTTCATTGCAGCCCAGGTTAGTGTGGGACATTTGCTTCATTCATTGGTTTGATGCAGGTGTATTGGCATTAGGACTGCTCTGATAACTTGCATGTGAATTAGTACATGATAATTTTTTTACATAAAAATTAGATATGTAGATTGTTGCTGATCTCTATGCCTCGTTTAAGACAAGTAAATATTAGCGTCAGATGTTCTTACGTATTTTAACCTTTCTTTTAGGGGTCTTCTCGATCAGTAGTGAACATGGAATGGGACAAGATCTGGTCTTTTAACAAGAAGGTATATTTGGAAAGCTTTATTGCACCATTAGCGTAAACATTAAATTGTGTCCTCTGCTTTGCTCTAGTCTCCTATAGCACATTTTAAAGGTTTACTTTTAAACCCTCTTGGGCAGTGAAAAAAAATATTCTCATCTTCCCTTGAATGTAACCATAATTTCACTGACTTGCCAATACAAAATTTGACTTATGGGAACTTGGCGTAACTTTGATCTGAAAACTCTGCATTTCATTTTTCTGCTTTCAAGCTGCGAGCTATCTGTAAGAAGGTATTACTTAATGCTTTTTTTTCTTTTAAATTAGTTTTTTTTTTTTTATTATTTAATGTGGCCTTTGGCATATAGCTTACAGTCATGTAAGCACACAAGCTTTTATCCATCGTTTTGCAGCTTATAAACACAATCACATTGCATAAGCACCCAGACATTTCAAGAAAACCCTGCATTTAGCAAAATCATTGGTGGCCTAAAAAGGAGCATTCACTGTTAAGCAACAATTTATTGTTCGTAAGGTCCCAGACAAACTCCCTTTTCTACTAATTATTTGCAAGTGAGTCTGAAAATAATTATCTTTACATGGTCTATTAAGTGTATGTATTTTTATGTCTGATTAATAATATTGAAATGTGTTTGTGATCTCTACACTCTATGGACATGCATAAGAGTAAAATCCTTACTGTTTATAATGGGCAAGGGTCTACCCTAAATATATGAAAATGGTCCATATGCTTAGACCTAGACCGACCTTGTTTGAGGTACTGAACCCACCAGTTTCATGTGCACATTTACCGAACCCTTCTTTAGTGATAAATTAGTTGATCTCCGTGGCGGAGGCTCCACCGAACCCCTGAGACTGACTCACCGAACCCCTAGGGTTCGATTGAAACCCGGTTAAGAACCACTGACCTAGACTATCTTAAATTGCTTTGCTTATGTTTTGGTAAAGGGTTCAGAGCAGTGCTTAGAAAAATTAGGAAACATCCATTCTATAGTAAATCCAAAAATGCTTATAAATAAGTTAAAAGCAGGATTTTCCTACATGTCAGAAAAGTTTACTCTGTAGAATATTAGGGGGCACAGGCAAAACTACAGAGATTTACTTCTCTTTCACTGTGCAAATAGAATGATAAGAAATATATTATAAATGTAAAAAAATTCTAACCTTCAGTCTTACACCTACTTAAAGCCACAAGATCAATATTTATGGTAAAGCACCAAGGAATATAAATCTACAGATAATTCTGCATAACATGTAGACAGAAACCGGGGGGAAGAACCGAAAGAGAACCACTTGACCATCTCTCACATCTGCTCTGTTGTGAACTGCACAGTCAGCCAAAGCAAGTCTTATTGAGGGTCCAGGATAATCTTGTTATCCTAGCCATTTGATAAGCCTATGCTGTGAAACACTAGATCCCCTTGACACTGGAATGACTTAAAGCTTTCCTGGTACTTGGCAAGTGAATGCAAAATAATTTCATACTTCCTGAAAGACTTGTTATGAGAATCTAAGCACTTTGGGGGGAAATGTCTTTGTTGATATGATAGCCAAAGACAACCTTGTGATAATTTTCAGCACTATTTTAACATACTGAAAAAAACATTTGCCAAGAGGGCTTCATATTTTAAAACACCAATTGAAGAGATGAATGAAAAGAAAAATTGTATTTCTGGTCTTGCTGATAGTTTGAAACTCTTTGATAGAACTAAGGAGACAAATTAGAGTGAACCAGGAACTGCCTGCAGGCTAGCTTGATGGCCAATAGGGATTGCAATAAGGCAGGACATAGGATTGGTCCACAGCAGTCTGACATTGGAATATATTTGCTGGGTGTAATGCAGGTTGATGCGACATGCACTGTGTATTTTAAAAAAGCAAGGTCATGGAATACATAGATCGCTTCTCATGTCATTGTGCAACATTTTATAGAAGGCTGAGGAGAAGTAAAACCATCCTTTGGAGAAAATTGGTGTTAGAAAAATAATGACATCATTTGACATGTGGACTGATCAGTGCAATGAAACCATCAGAGGATTGGCTGCGTAGAAGAGTTAATCTGAGCATGGAAGAATGGGGAGCTCCTTCCCGGAGACCTGTTTATATAAACAGTGAGAAAACTAACTACTGTAGTAAAACCATTGCCCCATAAATAATTAGAACAAGCAGTATTTACAGTACAGACATTTTACAGTCATAGACATGAGCATCTTTGTTTATATGTGCAGCTTTATAGGTCCAAATGTGCTGTGATTTCCTTTTGTTGTGTTGTATCTAAATGTATCTACTAGTGAGATAAAGTAGACTTAAATAGAGATCTTAGGGTGTTTCTGTCAACTCAATCATGTGTGATGCTCTTAAATCCCAGAGATTGGGGTATCATTGATATGGCTGCCATTTAAACAGTACCCAGGGAGTTTCTTCTTCTGTAGATGGTTATTTGTATGCCTTTACTGAGGAGCATTGTATAAAGCCTAAAACGTTGCATTAAAGTTTCTTTAAGCCAGCTCATTATACATTCTTCTATTTGTAAAATATGATTTATGGGGGAAAAATAATGATAAAGATCTTACAGTGAATGCACTTTCAAAGGCACACTAGACTACTCAAAAATCACTCATGCATGCCTACATACAATTTATGTAATCTGAGTTGTCCCAAACCTTCATGATTTGGCTTGACAAGAAGCGTTTGTATAATAATTCCATATCTTCCCATTCTTACATCTGTATTTGAAAGAATTCAACTGGTTAACAGTGCATTTTCTACTCCAGTGAGAGGGGGGGTTTAAAATGAATAGCGTAGTTCCTAAGCCTGTTTAAATACAGAAATTTGTGATTGTGTTATGCCAAGGGGCTAGCTGGCAGTTTGTTTACTGAGAGCTGCAGGATTTTTTTCTGTTCTGTTTATTGATTTGACCAGGTGACATAAATACCTCAGCAGCTGTTGCATTGCTTCTAATATATTGATAACACATTTTATGTTCTTTTATGTCTAGCAATAGTACATCCCCAGTGGTTCAACATCAATAGTTGCACTTTTATGCAGTTTAGTTAATTGTTTTTCCTGATTCTGAACTCTCTAGTATATGGGGAAGCTTGCCAATTTGTCAAAGAAGCCAGCTAGCTCCTTGTCTGTTCATTTTGCTTTTAATTATGGTTCTCAAATTAGAAACATGTTTATTTTCAGTAGTCTCTGCTTGTTTTGCATGTTTCCCCCCTCCCCTCTATGTTATTATGTTCTCTGTGTAATTATTTCTAACACTTAACTGGTCTGGTATGTTGCTGCATGCTCTGCAAAGAGGATGGTCATAGACAGTTTTTAGCTAAAAGATGCAAGTAGCCCTGTGTTTATCTTTTATATTCTCGATTCCAAGGATCAAAAGGTAGACTGCTCTTTTTTTTTCAGAGGGTCCTAAGATCAGCAGATATCTTCTTCAAGCACTGGCATGATAGAACTGTAACTTAGGTACTTCTTAAAGAAGGATGTCAGAACAGTTGACCTAAAACTCTGATAGACACTGTTATTTAGAATACACAGAGGCGCTATGACACAGAAAAGAGACAGGAGGACTAAGCTACAAAGCAGGAAACAGGGATCTACTTGAGTTGTTGGTAAGCTTTGATGTGGACATTTGTATAGGTGAAATGGGGTCAGATGGTAGTGGTGGAGAAACTTGAAGAGCGTTGCTTCCTTTCGAAATTAGGTTAGGAAGTTAGCTATTTTATTAATCTGGCAGCGACCTGTATAAGAGACCAGTACAGACACTTAATGCAGACTGAATAGAAACAGATAAAAAGAGAATCTAGCTTCACGTTCAGCCCTTCTGTTTGCTATAGTGCAATATATATATATATATATATATTTCTTTTTTTAAAGGGAGAATTCTAAAACTTGTTTATTGCTTTAAATGTTATCTATGTCATATTTAACTAAAAAGTGAATATTCCTATGAGTAATTTTTAGAATAGTGAATATAATTGGCTAGCATGATACGTATTTTAAAAAAAAAGACTTGTACATAGGGTCAGCATCAGAAATGTCAGTAGAGGAGTAACGAGAACTAAAAGAGTGTAAGTGAAGGCAAATGACAGAATTAAATGGCTTTTTCGATGTTTATGTTGTAATAGGTGTCGAGCTTTTCTCTTTAACTTCCCTCTCATTCCCGTCTGCCTATAGAAAGCTCCCTATCTGTCTTCATTTCCATAATGCAATCTCTTGGATCACTTGCATTTCCATAGCCCTTTCTATATTACCTTCTATATATACACCTGATAATGTAGTCTAGCATTGCATGGATCCAGTACTTTATACACATCCTAATTTCTCCATGTCTTCCCTTTACCATATAGATTGTAAGCTGTCCAGTGCAGAAAACTTGCCCCTGCATTTAGAATTCAGTGTTTTATTTCTGGGAACTCCTGTTGAAGAGCTACATACTCCATAGAGAAAATGTATACAATTCAAAAAGGTCTTTTGTTCTCTTAACACTGAAGAAACCGTGATATTTTTTATTATGCTGGTATCGCCTATTTAAAAAACTTTTATTGCCATGTGAAAAGTCACTTTTTGATGAATTTTTTATTTTATTTTTTTTGCATTGGAAAGTTGATTTCAATCCTATAAAAATCTTTATAAATTTCCCCTAATTGTGTGTTGTCGTATTAATAAATGTATGCATACACATATACAGCATAAGGGCCTTGGAGTGAGCATGGATTAGAATCTTTGTAGAATGCTTCTGATGCTTCACAACCTGCAGTGCATGTTAAGAAGGCGTTCCTAATGTTTAGTGCACTCAACATACTTTCCTTTATGCAAATTCTAGTAGTGTTTCCCAGAGTACAGGTTCTATAATTGACTTCAGTTTGCCCTGACAGGGTTAAAACTGGCCCACCATATATATATTTCTAAAAAGAGGAGCTTGTAAAATTTGTGAATATGCTAGACTCTCTGATAAAGAGGATATAAGATAATCCAGGGTGTTTAATACATGTTCCCATTCCATAAAGGAAAATAAATAAAATAGTTCATGGAACATCATACAGAAGACCAGTTAATGTTGTTGTTGTTTTTTGTTTTTTTTTGTTTTTTTTTTAAATTATTTCATGGAAAAATGTTCTCCTTTTCTCTTAAAGCTAACTCTTTGAGATTGTTCCTCTTTTTCCTTTGGCAGGTTATTGATCCAGTAGCCCCCCGGTATACTGCCCTGCTGAGAAGCGAAGTTGTCCCAGTGAACATTCCAGAAGCACAGGAAGGAGTGGTGGAAGTAGCCAAGCACCCGAAGGTTTAAGACTTTGTTTTTTTTTGTTTTTTTACTAAAAATTGAACTAATTTCTGCAGAGGTTTTATGTCTAAATTACAGGCTGTGGCTGCCTTAGTTTTTTTCTGGCTTCTGCAGGTACACTCTAAAGAACTGAGGCAATGCATGCTAACTACAAGGTCATGATTCCTGATCCCAGATAAAGAAATAAGCACCGTGGCTTAATTTCTAAGCTTTACTAATATTAATTTCTAGATACCTGTGGATTAAAAAAAAATTACACCAATAATAATACATACATACATGGATAAATGCTGAAAATCAGAGTTTAATTAACTCTTAACGAGACCCATTAGTAACAAAGTGATTTTAACTGTTAAATGATTTTCGGTATAAGTCTGAAATAATATAATAGTAATTTTAAATCTCTGTATGTTTTGTTTTATTTATTTTTTTATGCATGCTATGTTTGTTCTACCTACAGAATGCAGAAGTAGGCCTAAAGTCTGTGTGGTATGGTCCCAAGGTCTTTATTGAGGGGGCTGATGCAGAGACCTTGTCTGTCGGGGAAGTAGTGACTTTTATAAACTGGGGGAATATCATCATTACCAATATACTCAGGTAATTAATGCTTTCTACTACAATCAGGTTGAGTTTAGCTGATCGTTCTGCCATGATGATCTGGCTAGTAAGAGGCTGAGCATTACAAAGCCACTTAGATTGAAGTCTAGTGGTCATTGTGACTGAACATTGTTTAGGAAGATGTGTGGTTCTATTAATCTTACTTAACCCTATGCCAGCAGGGACACTTAAAAACTCTGGTATATTCTAGTTCTGGTTTTAGTTCATCTTATTTAGATTGTAAGCTCTACGGGGCAGGGACCTCCGACCTCTTGTGTCAACTGCAACCTAGCACTTAAAGTGATCTATCCTTGTGATATTTTACATGTATTGTTTAATGCACTTTTCCCATGTCTCTATTGTACTTGTAATGCTGAATTGTACAGCGCTGTGTAAATTTGTGACACTTTATAAATAAAATTACACATATACTGTATACATCTAACTAGATCTGTGTAGCTGGATTTTAGAAAGTGTTTTCCTTCCTGTCTAGGGACCAGAGTGGGAAAATCCAATCTCTTGATGCAAAATTGAATCTTGAAAACAAAGACTACAAGAAAACTACCAAGATCACCTGGCTTGCAGAAACACCCAAGGCACCTTTTATCCCAACAACCTGTGTTAATTATGATCACCTAATTACTAAGCCGGTATTGGGCAAGGAGGAGGACTTCAAGCAGTATGTTAACAGGAATAGTAAGGTAACATTTGTTTTATCATTAGGAATTATTTTACAAGATATCACTCAGAGACAGATTCATGCTGCCTATTGTACTCACCAATAATGCTCTTGAATGGATTATCAATAATAATGATTTAATTTGTAAAAAAAAAAAAAAAAAAATTCAGTTGTGCCGAATCAAAGACACATTAGGAGTTTGGTTGAAATCACAGTTTTGTTTTGTTTTTCCCCTAAGATTCTATTTTGGCTTCATCTCTAAGCTTTGGCTGAAGAAAACCCTGATCCCTTGTTTAAATTTTGCTCACATATTTGTGAGCAATCAGTCATTTTGACTGTCGGGGAACATTGTGATCAAATTTTGATTTCTTTGCATTTAGATGTTTGGGGCAATTTGGGTGTTCCATTATCTGTTTATCTCTAATACCGCTAACAAGCCTTGTACTCATACTGAGTCACATGTTAATGAGAAGAGCCTCAGCTTCCCTTCAAGATAGTATAGGTCACACAAATAGGATTAGACGAATTCATGGGAAATTTCATTCAACCAGACACTGACTAGTTCAATGCAACTGTAAGCACATCAAAAGGAGTAGGTTTTTAGATTCATTGAGAATGTCACAGGATCAAAGGTTTGCTGATCTGAAATGTTTAAGGTATGATAAAGCTTTGCAACCATAACATTGTCTATTTAAATAACTTCGTCCTCACTGTTCCTTTAAGTGAAAAATGAGAATTAACTGTCAACCTACCTAATAAATTTAAGTATGTTGGCATGAAAAAGGAGGAAATGAGAGAGTTCACACTTTTTAAAACAAAATGGGAGTATGGTTGTTGTTTTTTGAGACAAGATATGCTTCAAAACATAGAAATAGAGTTACTGCAAACAACAATTCTGGTCCTGATGGCATGCACCCACTTTTTCATCTTCTCAGATTTGCTCATAGCACAACTGAATTACTGCAATGTTAAGTGGGCTTTGAAAAAGAAGTGTATTAAGATAGTTTGTTGTCAAGCAGGTGTCTTTTCTATTTTTATTATAGCAAGAAGAATTTATGTTGGGTGACCCCTGCCTAAAAAGTCTTAAAAAAGGAGACATAATTCAGCTTCAGAGAAGAGGCTTTTACATCTGCGATGAGCCCTATGAGCCAATCAGGTAACAGGCAGGTCTTGTTCAGTCCTTAACTAGATTCTAAAGGCTAAACTATGAACAAAGTTAAAATGACAACTTTAATTTAACAATACGTATTTACTGTAGCAGAGACCTTATGTATGTGGGTACATCTCCATTTCCCCTATATATAGGGTGCATTTCAGTATATTTGAGATAAGGTATGCATCCAACTAGTGTAAAGTTGAATTCGAAAGAAGTGTGGTTTCATCAGAAAATGTTATGATTGTTCCTTTCCTGAAGTAAAGGTTTGTCACCTCTAGATTGTCTGTCTGTGTTAATGGTTCCATGTAGTCATTGAACATAGAACATCCGAAAGGAAAAACAGGAAGATGCACACACAATGTTAGTGCTATATAACCATATTTTCCACTGTGTGGATATCAAGGAAACAGAAACTAAGTTTCGGGGGGCGACAGCCTCCCTTCATCAGATGCTGCCCCCCCCGAAATGTGGTTTTTGTTTTCTTGATACCCACACAGTGGTGGAGTAAAATATGGTTATATACTAATTTTATGTGTAAATCTTCCTGTTTTTCCTTTTGGATGTTGAGTATTGGTACTGCCAGGTATCCAGAGAAGATGGCACCATGGTACTTCAGTATATTAAGTGGATGTGCATTCCTTTTCATATATAGAGGGGAAAATGTGATTAAAGGTATGAATCTAAGCAAGTTGCTGGCTGGGAGACAGGCTAAGGGAGCTTTCTGAACCCTGCCCAGTTGGGGCTTTAGGACCAGATATCCAGAGAATTAGGTGAACAAAAATTGAGGCTGTAAATTGACATCTTTTATCTGTTGACTGAGGGCGTAACTAATCAAATTAAAAATGCTATTCACCTTAAAATTATTTTTAATAAGTTGTATAAAGAAGTATTTTAAGTTTGCTGTTGGTCAGGTTTGTTTGTTTTTTTTGTAGTTTTTGAATTATTTCAATTTGTTTTTGGTCAAGAGTCACTTGTCAACTGGAAAACAGAAAATCATTAAATCAGAGGCTTGATTCATTTTAATTATAATTCCTTTTCATGACTTGCCTTGTTTAAGTCCCATTCTGTCTTTCTTCCAGTCCCGTCTGTCTTTGGACTTAGACTCTGTAACTAGGTGATAGGTTAATTTAGTCTAGCAACCAGAAGACCAATAGATTATAAGCAATAACCATTACATTACAACATAAAGATTACATCTGCAAAGAATTACATCATGAAAAGGAGATGCAAACTGTCTTATAATGAAACCATCTTCAACATGTTAAGCATGAACTCTAAGGTGAACAGTCCATTTTAAGCATAAACATTTGTTTGCCAATTTTTGGTGTTGCTTTTACATGTGTAAATGACAACCTAGGCATCTGTGAAAACTAAAAGATGCTGAGCTTCACAACAGTTGGCATTACAAACAAGGCCAATAGCCTATGTCTATTTGACATCATGTTAATAAGACTGATTGTAGCATGATACATCTGAAAACATACAGTATTGTGATCATTGAAGTTGAAAAAAAATGTTCGTGAGTTAAAACCTGTTGCTGGAGATTTCTAATTATTGCTTTGTATTATAAAGTCCTCACAGCTGTAAGGAAGCCCCGTGCGTGCTCATTTACATCCCAGATGGGCACACAAAGGAGATGCCAACATCCGGTTCCAAAGAAAAGGCCAAGGGTGATACCAACAAGAAAGAGGTAAATATGTAGAGATGACAATAGCTAGATGCTTGTGCAGATTAAATGATTAAGCTGAGATAATACACCAATTTAGTGTTTTATAGTAACCCCATTACTGGAATGCATGCTATATCAATTTAAGGAAACCTGTGTGCAATCATATGATTCTGTGATTTATTGCAGCCCAAGGCCAATAGTAAAGCAGTGAATGTACCTGTGAGTGACTCTTCCCTCCCAGCTCCGGCAGAGGATCCCACAACACTGTACAACAAAGTCTCTGCTCAGGGAGACCTAGTAAGGGACCTCAAAGCAAAGAAAGCTTCAAAAACTGATGTGGATGCAGCTGTTAAGCTCCTTCTGTCTATGAAAGCTCAATACAAAGAATTAACCGGACAAGAGTATAAACCAGGCAATTCCCCTTCCCCAAAATCCGCTACCCCTGCCCCAAAATCCACTGCCCCATCTTCAGTGACTGATAATGGTGAAGGAAAAGCACTGTATGATAAAGTGTCTGAACAAGGAGAGGTGGTTCGGAAGCTAAAGGCTGAAAAAGCACCAAAGGTAAGTATTTAAAACCTAGACAGCTAAAAGGCTAAGATACTGGATGCCATGGTTCAGTGGCTGCTAAAAAAAGATCTTAGTCATTTCCAGTCTATTCTTCAGGTCTTTGGTTTTCAAATCTTTGCTTTCCTGGCTCAGTGCACTCTCTAAACGATTGGGGGGGCTTAGCATTGTTTCCTTTCAGGACTGGGGTCCTGGGCTGGTACCACTGGAAATATCATCGGCATGAAGTTGGTATATTTCTAGAATCAGACTGTAAAGTCTTGTGCATGTATTCTTGGTTGTGTAGGGATGCTAGATTGTAAGCTGGATAAGGGCAGAGACTGGTGTACTCCAGGAAGAATACAAACTATTTCTGCCTCCTTAACTTCCTATGCTGCCTCCTTAACTTCCTATGCTGCCTCCTTAACTTCCTATGCTGCCTCCTTATCTTCCTATGCTGCCTCCTTAACTTTCCCTTCTGCCTCCTTAACTTTCCCTTCTGCCTCCTTAACTTTCCCTTCTGCCTCCTTAACTTTCCCTTCTGCCTCCTTAACTTCCCGTTCTGCCTCCTTAACTTTCCGTTCTGCCTCCTTGACTTTCCGTTCTGCCTCCTTGACTTCCCGTTCTGCCTCCTTGACTTCCCGTTCTGCCTCCTTGACTTCCCGTTCTGCCTCCTTAACGCTGGCTGATTTTTAAACAGATTATAGCTGTTTACGTGTTTGTTACAAATCACATCATCTATGCAGATTTGCAGCTGTTGTTGAAATAAAACTCCCAGGACACCCTACCCCTTAAATCTCCTCCCCACCAAGCCTTCATCTAGGTGTTTTACAAAAACAAGAACTTGGGTGGGTTGGGACTTGCTCTACTCTGTTTAATAGTTATCTAATCTACAAAGCATTGCCTACATGATCTAGCTGTTTATTTTATCATTGTGTAATTATTATGTCTTTTTAAGGTGTTTTGTGGTTAACCGCTTGCCTCACTTTTTCTTGGTATTGCCTTGAGCTGTTTTTTCAAAGCCTTTTATTATCTTTTTCTGTCTCTCCTTGTTGGTTTTTCTCTTCTGCACATTAGGATAGCAGTCAGAGAGGATAGCAGTCAGATAGAGACTGCTATGAAAACCATTCTAGTTATGAAATCAGAATATAAACAAGTAATGGGTCGAGAACAAACCAGGAAAACCTGCATTAGCACATAATGAAACTTCCCCACATGTCTAGTCTACACCCCAAACCTCACGTCTTATTATACAACAGAGTTGCCGAGCAAGGAGAAGGTGGTCCAACAGCTCAAATTCAAGAAAGCTCCAAAGGGTTCTTACTAGCTAATTCTCAGCTGAATTTGAAAAACAGTACCCCATTGTCTCCTGTGAGATAATCCGCACAGGCTAGTGTGTTTTGCACCACAGACAATAATTAACCTATTTTTTTAAAAAAACTCATCTGAAAATCAGCTTGAGTGAACCCAGCCTTACATAACAGGGCTTAATTTATTTTCATTTTATTCAATAATTTTGTTCTTCCATGGAAGAAAATCTTCCCGTTACCTTTGGGTTTATCCATTTAGGGATTTGTACCTTCCTATATTTATCCAGTTCAGCCCATCCCCTTACCAGATTACTTGCACTGTTTTTGAACAGGACAAAGTGGATGAAGCTGTGAAAGTTCTGCTGTCTTTAAAAGCAGAATATAAAGAGAAGACCGGGCAGGAGTATAAGCCAAGAAAGGCCCCAGCTGCTGCAAACAAAATCCCAGATAAACCCCAGAGTATTCAGGCAAATGGATCCAATTCTTTAGAGGTTGAAGAGCTTTATAAAAAGGTGGCGAAGCAGGGAGAAGTGGTACGAAAGTTAAAAACTGAAAAGGCTGCTAAGGTGAGTTATATGAAATGTAGCATATTCTGTGTCATTAAACTATGGAAAAGCAGTGTTGTCTTGTTATAGGTTCCTGTATCATCCTATTATTACAGTAACAGGAGTACCAAACGCGCACATCCTCTTTCATATTAAAGGTTAGCATGTTGCACTCCGTGGATATTGTTATTATTTTAGGGGAAGAGAGTGATAACTAAGAAGGGATAAGAGGAAAACAAAGACAAATGGTGGATGGCAAGAGTTATGGATAGTGATAAAGAGAAGGAATTAAAGGACTTGTATTTGAATGAACTTGTGCAATTCAATAAATAGAAGGTAACAATGCTTTAATGAGTATACTGTACAGTGTTAAAATGCTTGTGAATCTGGTAACTGTTTGAAATGCCCATAGATAAGAAATATAATAATTTATAAAGGTTCACTGTTAATTACAACCGGTACTTTAAGTCAGTATTATTATGGTTTGGGTACTTTAAGGACACCGCCCTTAGGCTATTCAATTTCCCATGTCAAGTCAACATCAACTTTTTTTTTTCCCCTTTAACAATTCTCAGGATAAGGTGGACGCTGCAGTGAAACAACTTCTGGATCTGAAGACTCAATACAAGGCCTTGACCGGGACAGAATACAAACCAGCAGCTTCTAACAGCTCCGAAGACAAGAAACAAAAGGAGAAGGAGAACAAGCCTGAGAAGCAAAGCAAACAGTCAAAGCCTGCAGAGGTGCCTAAGAAGGAGTCCAGCAAAGATCAAGGGGATGGAGGTTCTGCTGGTGGAACAGTGGAAGGACAAGGCCCCAAAAAACAAACCAGGCAAGTTTGGATTAATAATGAACAACTTCTCCCGATGTGTGCAGCCAGAGCCTAAATGCTATCAGGTTTGCAGAACCCAATGAGAACGCCTGCACCGCAATTTGTTAGTTTACAAACAAAAAGTATGTTGACTGGAATCATAAAGCAATTTAAATTCCATCTTAATGCCCTGCATTTGTATACTTAGCTATGATCAAAATGAAAGATGGTCTATTTAAACTGCTTTATACCATTGAACTATCCTAAACCAGTATGTAAGTTACTGCCAATGGCTGTCACAGTAGCACTCTGCATAATACATCCACCTGTTTCACCTATTATCATTTTGTTTAGATTGGGAATGGAAGCCCGAAAAGAAGAGAATCTTTCAGATTGGTTTTCCCAGGTAAGCAATAAAACCACTACTTTATTATTAACATGACCCATACCTGTGAATTGCGATTTAGATACAAAGCTGTTTTTTTCTTTCATTCTGATTTGGTTTTACAAATAGCTAACATAAGGTGCCTTATAAATATGTAGACTGCCTAACACTTTATAGCATTATCATGATGAAAAGCATCTTTAAATTATTGACTTAGCCAGGGGTGTATGCTGCCCCGCACACCAGCTTACAGGTTACCATTTTAATGATCAATTCTTAGGCAGTGTAGGCTTCTTAGCTAAACAAATAAGTGATCCTGTATTGTTGTTAATGTTAACCAGTTGTTAATGTGTAAAAATGACACAAATTATACATGACCCAAAACATAATGTCTTTACGATGGGTGTTTAATTAAATCCGTAACCATACCTAAACAAAGTTTTTATTTTATATACAGTGTACATTTTCTCCCCTCTGTAAACCTTAGTTTAAATAGGAATAATATTCCTTTTGATGGTAATGTGCTAACCAATAGGATTCTACTGCAGGTGATCACCAAATCAGAGATGATTGAATATTATGATGTCAGCGGTTGCTATGTGCTGCGTCCGTGGGCCTTTGCAATTTGGGAGGCAATTCAACAGTTCTTTGATCGACATATAAAAACACTGGGTGTTGAAAACTGCTACTTCCCCATGTTTGTATCTCAGGCTGCACTGGAGAAGGAAAAGACACACATTGCTGATTTCGCTCCAGAGGTAATTAAAAAACTTGAACTTGTGACTTTTCAAATTCTCTTTTATGGTTATTGTAACATTAGAATTCTGTATTTTATAATAGTTGCTTGTGTGATTGTTATGGGACTGTGATTTGTGTATTGGATGTCTCATATCTGGAATCTGCTGTTATGGGAATGTTATTTCAGTTGAAACGTTTTGGTAGCTGAGTCATTTGCAGTTACTTCTTTTCACTATTTAATCCTGGCTAATTTATATCTACAGTCAGTAGTATACAACAGCACCACCAGTATCGTATAATGCTGTATATAAACAGTGAGGTTTTCATTGAAATAACTTTTGAATAAAACATCCTAGAAATGGCAGAATCTAACATTTAAACGGAAGGGACAGCCCTACAGCGTCTCTAGAATAAGTTGATAACATCCATTGTTCAGTTAGTATTTAATTTCTAAAAGATTCTCTCATTGGCAGTACTGAGGTGGTCATTGTAAGCTGTGAGTGATTGAAGTCTCACTAGAAAGCATTACAGTTTGCAGTGCAATTGTGTTCTTGGTGTAGTGTGTCTTGTTATTGCTGTGTCTTACTCTATTATAGGTTGCTTGGGTTACAAGATCAGGAAAAACAGAGCTGGCTGAACCCATAGCTGTTCGACCTACAAGTGAAACTGGTAATTAAATCACTTCTGTTGAGAATATTCAAAATAGAGGAGGATCATAAAGAACCCTCATACCCGCTGAGGGGAGGGCAGCTGGGTTAGGGATGTTAAAGGGATACTGTAGTGCCAATATAACTGCACACATACATATAAAACTCCTTTATACTAAGCCAATTGCTGACACAAATAGTTTAAAAAATGTTTAGGGAAGAAATAATACTTGCCATTTGTTTCCCTTAATTATTTTTCCTTAGAGCTGACATTTTGTCATCCCCCTCCCAAGTTAGGCAACATGAGAAGAAAAAGCTGCCTAACTGCTATTGGTTGAGCAGTGTGCTGACCTTTTGACCTCATTGTTTACATTTAGAAAGCAGGAGATTACAGATGATAAGATAACTTGTGCCCAGGCATTAAAGGAACAATATGGCCAAAAAGAAAAAAAAAATATTATTTGTGTTAATTACTAACTTTTATTAAATGCATTTTATTATCAATAAAAAAAAAATATTACTTGTAAGGACTTTAGTGCTGCACAGCACTTCTGTGTTGTAGACTCCATCTTCATTCTCTGCCGGCGACTCTACGGTATCCCCGTCTCCAGATCCCTTCCAAGATGCACAGCCCTCTCCAGCCGCACTGATAACAAAGCCCTGCAATGTATTTCTCATGTCACATGCAATGTTCCCTCTAAGCTGTGCACGTGTGCGCGCGCACATGACCCGTCAAACCAGCGCACACAGATTAAAATGGTGCGCACAAAAAATTTGTATTTAAATATATACAAAACTACATTTATTGCAAATAAATGAAAATAGCCAATATCCCGTTGAACGGATATTGATTTCTGGTTTCCCGCGTGTAAAAGCGCTATGACATGTAGACGTCAGACTGGGTTGAGTTGAAAGATCGCAGAGAAAAGTTGTG
>WMED01004796.1:0-20253 GCA_019650415.1 Pipa parva
ATGTGAAAATATGATATTTGTGTCATTCTCAAAACTTTTGGCCATGACTGTACAAGTATAACATCACAAGGATACTTCACCTTTAGGGGGTAATTCAGCATAGTCTGAACTTACCCTCCAATCCTTCACCTCTGCTTGCACAAACTGTTATGCACTCGCTGATGTGCTGCACGCAGACATCAGAGAACGCTTTAAAGGGATTCCAGTCTCGGCGAGGCTCAACTCGTCGCCTCGCGAGACTGGAAGAAGTGCTAGGTTGTGGTTGACACAAGAGGTTGGAGATCCCTTCCCCGTAGAGCTTACAGTCTAAATATTTGCTTTAAAGTTGTACAGTATGGTACATTGATACAATTTTTCAACGATACAATGTCACTGTGCAGAGGTATTTAATGAATCTAAACTGTCTTTTTATGGGAGAAATTTAATAAGCTTGAAAAGACCCAATTTCGTGTTTTCAAGGTTATTCCTGCGAGATCTCGGCTGTTTCACGCAGTAAATATTGATCAATTTTTTTCGATTGATATTTACCGATAGAAACTGTTCTATCAAGTTTTTCAGTCGCATTTGTAATGTAAAATATGGCTACCTTTTCTGCAAAAAATTTGATCGAAAAAACTCGACGGATAAACTCGCAGGGTCATTTTGCGGGAATAAACTAAAAAAAGATGAAATTTGGTCTTTACGAGTTTATTAAATTTCACCCTAAGTTCAAAAGAACTATTATTTATTTGACATTTTGAACTTTAAAATAATCAGTCAGCTTAGGTGAACAGTGTCCCATTGCAGCATTAGAGCTTCTAATTTGATCTTTCCTACGATCAGATTTTAGTCTTTAAACTAAATTGGTAGGCTTAAAAGCAGTGGAAGATGGTCATTGAGACTACTTCATTCAGATCCTCCAAAACATGATCTTGAGGGAATCCAACTGGAGCATCTCATTGTGTCCCAACCTCCACATGTTTCATTAAAAAAAAAAAGTATTAGCCAAAATCAAAGGTTGCCATAACTGGAGAAACTAACGAGGTTCTACATTAACAGTAATGTCTTCATCAGCAGGTATGTAAATTAGGACACCTGGGTGAAAGAGTTTGAATTATTTGAGGAGCCAATAGTTCAATGGCCAGTGATAAGTGAGTTGTATAAGTGAGTTCACACGTTTCATAGATTATTAGATGCTTGTCCAGGCATTAACTTAGTTTGATCCAATAACGAATGAATAATGAAAGAATTGTAATGCAAGTCAGCAATCTAATATTCACATGTGGTTTGTTATATGCTCAAACACCTTTTGTCCTGAAGATGAGCAATTTTCATAAATTGAACATGATGGTGTCACCTGAAAAGACTCACCAAGTAATGATGATAAAAAATAAGATTGAGGGACTATTCCTATCGACAGCTAATGATATAATAAAAAAGTTATAACAGGAATGCTGTTGTGGCAAGCTCTAGTCTAGACACAATAAAGAGTAGCTAAAGTAAAAGTGTTTTAAACTAAGCATTTGCAGTCTGAATACCCCTGATCCAGCAGTGGCCAAATCCTTGATTTCAACTGCAAACAAAAAAATATTTGGTCTGCTTGCAGCTTAGCCCCAGATTATAAACCATGCATAGGCTGGCAGGCATTAAAGGACAAAGATGCCAGTTTTGATATCTAGACGAAAGGTTGGCTCAACCACTAGGTGACACCAGACTATAGCCTGAGTTTTGGAGAGCACCTGCTAAACAAATTTATTTTTCTTTCTTCCTTTGAAGGGGGCATATAACCCTCAGATAATTGGGCTAATTATTCCCTTATAACTAAAATTAGTACTTTTTGAACTGTGTATCTTTCAATTACTGATATCATTTTTATGATTTTCAAATTATCTCCCTTAACAGATGAAACCCACCAAAGGGCAGACAAAGAACACAGCAGATGATAGGTTTCTCATACCAGTCCACAGGCCTCCCCAACCGCACGTGTTTTACGATATCCGTACAGGTGAATTTCCTGAAATCTTGTATCACTTTAACAACCCACCTGTGCAACTGTCTGTGAGGTTATCTACCAAATATGCATTGTTGCTGAGATCAGAGGACAGATTTAAAAATCATTGTAGTAGATGAATGCAGAAGTCAGGAATCAGTTGCTGATAAAGAATAATTTGCTACACAAACATTTGTAATCATTATATTTAATTTCATTAGATAATGAAATGCATCAAATAATGGTGTTCCACTAAAAATGCATCTTAATGTCCATTAAGTAAAACTCAGAATAGAAAGCTTGAAAGCGCTTCATCATGAATTCACATTATAGCAAAGTCTGTAAGTTTTTCAGTGCATTTAATAAGTGCTTTAAACACGTGACAAACAGAAAAAATGCATATACATAAGGTAATTTAATTAACTGCAGTCATTATCTCCACTAACACTATTATTACACTAATGCTTATTATGTTTCTTCACCTTCTCATTTAATACGATTGTTACAACAATGGTTATTAGTTTCTTTATTTTCTCCTTTAACATGATTGATATACCAATGATGATTGTGTTTTCAATCATTCCGCTAACAAAACAGTGATTACATTCTCTCACCTTAAGAGCAGAGTTCTGCTTGAAACATTAGATCCTCTGCTGCTATGACATCACTAAGGGGTAAATTGCTAAAAGTTGGAAAGGTTTTTTAGATCACTTAATGCTGGTGAAAGTGTTTTTGTTTTTACTATGCCGGCAAAGTCTATCTATCACTATGCCAAACGTTGTTTTCAGTCCTCTATAAATCATCAGAAAACCTTTATTAATATCCCCCTTAGACTTCTGTCTTCCTTTGAATTCTGCATCTGCTAAAATGAGAGGCACACCAAGCTTGGGAGACATTTATAAAAAATTGAAAAATTCACTAGTTCACTTTTTTCAGTTTGATTTTGCAATTTTTTTTTAAATTTTATCTTTTTTTTATAAAGATAAGAAACACCTTTTCTGTGTATTGTCACTACAATGCTAAAAGATTTTGCCTGAGGATCATTTCAAAAGCTTTGCCATTGAAGTCTGTTCCTGGAAAAATCATCTCTTTGTCTCCAATGGGGTGAAATTTATTAAACTCGGAAAAGCCCTTTTCAGCTTTTCTGGGTTTAATTGGGGCGAACACCCGGAAGTTTCTCGTGGGTAAGTATTGCAATATTTGTTTTGATCGATACTTACCGAGAGAAACTTTTTCCATTGAATATTTCCATGTAAAGGTAAACATACTACACTAATATAAAGTGTGGCTACCCTTTCCATGGATATATTCAATAGAAAAAGTTTCTCTTGGTAAGTATCAATCAAAACAAATCTCACGATACTTACCCACGAGAAACTTCTGGGTGTTCACCCAATTACTAAACTTGGAAAAGTGAAAACGAGCTTTTCCGAGTTTAATAAATTTCGCCCGGTGTTAGAATTTTATAAGTATTTAAATTGATGGTAATTTGTACTGAATCCAAATGACAGCAGAATATCAGCCATAGATCAGCACTAATAATAGCATGCGTACCAGTCCATGTGTTCAGTAGCCTTTAATTATTTTTGCAGTACTAAAAATGATTCAATATGGTTCTTGTCTGTTGCTTAAGATGTCATGTTCAGTTGATTAACATTAAAACACATACACATACATGATTCTCAGTTCATCCACATCATTTGATGAATTCAATCACATCTGCTGTCTGTCCAATCCTATTAGAAGGAGGTGTAATATTTTTCCATGGTACTAACAATGTCACTGTTTCCTTCAAGATTTCCAATGATGCGCTGCAATACTTTCTCACTTATGTTGGAAGCAAACTTCTGCTGGACACAGCTCAGGATATGAAGAAAGTGGACACCTTTTTCAGCATCTAGTAAAATAATTATAGTTCGTAAGATACTCACAATGATGATTTTACAAAAGGCAGAGAATATGTAACTGATATTATTAAAGGCAGGGCTAGTACTACTTTGGTGGTACACCTTTTTTTAACAGCTACAAAATATTCTGATGAATCTTACCTAGTAAACATTATGGTTTGCAACTGCCAGATTTTCCATGCAGTATGCCAGCAGTTGTGAGGTAAGCCAATGGGGAACAAAAAAAGGCCAATGTAGTACCATAAATAAACCTTGTGGTGGAAAAAATGTCCCAAATGAGTAAACCAGTGGTGCTCAACCTATGGCCCACGAAGCCTAGGTATCCGGCCCACATCGGTGTGGAGCTGAGGCGTAATGCAGAGTATCTGCCCAAACCTGGAAGTCTCCTGGCACCGGAGCTCCTGGGATATGCAACGCAGGAGACTTCCGGGATAGCCGCATTATTCCTCAGCTCTGCACCACATATCCCAGGAGCTCCGGTGGCAGGAGACTTCCGGGAGGTTGACACAAAGACAAGAGGGAGAAGCAGGACCGCGACCTATAAAGTCGCATATCCCAGGAACTCTGGCGGCAGGCAGATAGCCTCATTATACTCAGCCACACCAAAGACGAGCTGGCACACAGGTACAGGGGAGACTTTGAGGAACAGATAATGAGAATATTGTCGCAGCTGTAACTTTAAAATCTGTCACGACTTTGAAGCGGCCCATGACATGTATGTCACAAATTTATATGGCCCTAGTCCAAAAAAGGTTGGGCATCACTAGTGTAAACAATGATTAAAATCTTAAAATGATTGTATCACAAAGCATGGTTTTAATAACATTTTGAAATAACCATATGAAATGCAATACAGTATGTCATTGTTTTATTAAAGGGATTGTTCATTCATTTTTGCTATGTCCTGGATGCACAGTATGTTTTTTTGTGGCTGTTCACTGTTGTAGTTATTTTTTGCCAAAGGAAATCCCAGGGTACACATGACTAAGCACACTTTCTTGTAGAACAAGCAATTGAAACAGGGCATGAAGACAAGGATGACTATCATAGGGTGTCTTTCACTAAAATGCTTATCAAAGTCATGGGCAATTTGATCTGAGATCTGGCAATGCTCCCTGGAATATATAACATATTTCTTGATGTTTCACATTGTGAGCCCTGTGGATGACACCCCACCTACTGAGTTTTAGTGTGACACAATCTCTCACCAGCACACTTTGACAGATTTGTTAAACACTGCAAAATTTGTAGTGTCTTTCTTTCTGAAGAGGATCATTTGTATTTATTTCAAAGGAAGCAGGTGCCTTATGTCTCCCCACATTTGCTGAAAGTCTTCCTGGCCTTGAAGAGCATTTTAGCATAAGGCTTTTTATGGCACATCTTACAAATGCTAGAACTCCCTATTACTCTCTATTGATTGAAGTAGCAAAAAGTCAAAATTAGATCTGTCTAGATGTGGTGTTGTGTGCCAGTAAGAGCTTGCGTGATACTCTACAAACGAAGTGTTTATCAGTTACATTTACAGGGTTTGCTGTGAAAAAAACATGGCTTCCTTTTTGATAAGGATAATTTGCATAACACATGGTTTTTAAAAGTCGACTCCTTAAACTCCTCTATCAGACTGTACACGGTAGCATTAGCTAAAAGAAACACTTTTCTTCACACACCAATTCTGTCTATTTCCAGGGTGTAATATCTTCCCATGAAGTACCACTGTGAATTCAGTGACAATGACACACATGTGCACACCAAACGAATAAAAGAAAGTCTTATTCTGTGCATTTATTAAGGTATAAAACTACTTTTGAGGGATATATCCCCCCATTTATTTTAAGAGAAACATGCTCAGCTGAATGCTGTCTAGACTGAGTGAGAGCTGATCACAATGAGCCTTACTGTGGGATCAGTAAAGTGACTAGAGGGAGATTACTATTTGCCACCCAGGTGAGTTTTGAAATGTAAGAACAAATTGTTTACATTGTACACTGGTAAGGGCACCAGGAAAAAAATCTAAGCTCCCTATTACTATATTTTTATAGTAATTCACCTATTTTCAGTAGTTGGGTATAGCTCTAGGTCCTTCCTTCCCATGGACTTGTTAGCAGATGCCACTCCTGCTCTATTGTATGAGCACCACTTGTAAGCACCTACTACCCAGGATCCTAAAAGTGCCTTATTTATTGACTCAATACTATGCAACAATTAACACAATTAAACACTGCCCCTCAGTGGCCAAATTATCAGGAATGCTACATGTTTCCCTTTTATAATAATTATTTGATGCAAATTGAAGCACCATTGCTTAACTCCATAAAAAGAAAAGCCTGTGATATAAGTGTATTTATTCTGGAAGGGGCCACAAGTCCCTAGGAACATTGCGTCAAAAACTAATGTAAAAGTAACAGTAATTTCGGATGTGGTCAGGACTCCTCAAAATGTTATGGCCTGGGAGAATGCATATTAATTTATTAGTGAAAACTCCTAAGACCATTCTTTGACTTTATCTTAATTTATCACCCAGTTGTTTCAGAGAATGCTGGAAATTAGAGGATCTATTTCATAGTTGGTGGTCCAACCAAATTATCCAGAGTCTCTGGCTAAGAGATTATGAACTGATCTCAAATATTACTTGGTTTGGCTCGTGTCCCTGGTCCATCCCCAAGCCCCGCTGTTCAGAAAACTGGAACAATACACATATAAACAATGGAAATGTATTCTGCATATATTCCTGGCAACCAGGGTAGTCATAGCAAAACAGTAGATACAGAAAATCTTCTATTGCCAATAATATTAATTCAAGCAAGAGATAATAGGACAAATTAAAAAAAAAAAAATTAGTATATCCGATAAAAGGTGCATGTTTGAACATGTAAGGATCAGGGGTCTAAGTTATTGATTGGATGCATCTTTGATACTTCTCTTTCTGGGTTAGCAAGTTATTAACTAGTCTTTCTTATTCCCCAGAGGCTTACACAGCTTATTACAAGGTGTTAGTACTTGCTTTATTTCCAAAGAATAAGGCAATGCTTGTAGGAACTCTAGAATACCTAAAGTTACTCTAGAACAATAATGTTTTTGTTTAATATACTCTGTGTTTATTTTTAGTATTTTCTATAAGGAAACCTCTTTTGTTAGAATGTGCATCATTTTCTACACCATCAAAGCCCACTGGTGCCAGTGTTGTATCTGGGGACATCAGAGAAAGCCTGAAAGGTATATCAATAGCAGATTCAGTGGGGCAACCAACATCATTTCATCCAGGAAGTGTGTGTGTGTTTATGGGGGGGGGATGAGTAATATAAGCAAAGATAAATAAAGCATATAATGCTTTAGCCTGTGTCTTCTATAAGAAAATAATTTATTGTCTGTAGATAAAGACTCCTAAGAGTCTGAATTTTGAGAAATAGGTCTGATTTTTGTAAGATTATAAGAACACCCATTTTCTCTAGTGTGATAATCAGGGTCTAAATCTCATTGGAGTTATTTTTGCTGACAGCAACTTCTATAAGTAGATCACCTAGATAAATAAAGATGTGAAAACTCTAGGTGCTAGGAGTTGTGAATGTTAATTTGTAAGCTGAAGATGGTTGTGCAAAAGGAAGAGTTCTGAACTTGGATTTGCAGGTAGGAGTGCAAATTCCTTTGCTTTTTATAAACCAGGAAAAAATGTCTGGGTGCAACCACTCAAACAATAAATGTGCCTTTAATCACTGTAAGCACTGGGAAAATATCTGTGACTTATACATCTTGCATTGAATGTTTGATTTATCCTCTGATTCATCAAGATGAAATACTTGATGCAAAGCCAGAATGAAAAGCTCTAATATCTTAATATTAGTAGAATCCTGTGTTAGGGTTTTCTCAGCTGAGTCATCTAATTGTCCTTCCTGAGGTATACTAGAGTATGAGCTCTTTAAAACATTAAAGAAACTTTGCAGAGGGTGGGGACAGAATGAGCCTGTAGCAGCAATTTGAAGCATATCAGTACTAAAAGGAAGAGAACAAATTGTAATATTAATAGCAACAAAATTAAGAGTGGAATTTCCATATTAAACAAGGATGAATTATTTAACTTGCTTTTATAATTAGGAAACAAACATCAATATTAAAGTGATTCTGCTATAGTTATTGCTGCAGCCACCATTTGTGATTTCTGGGTAAGAGAAATGACAATCAGACATGAGTGTGTATCTCATTATGACTACTACTGTTGGCCTCTTTGTATGTCGTGAAGAGTTTTGACACAACTTGCCGTACCTAACGGTTAGTGTGAATGGCGAGTGAGCGGCACTGGGATTGAGGAATCTACCTTTCATAAAACAAAGGCAATAAAAAGGCAGGCTGTAGATCAGGAAGCCAATTTTTTATGACATTTGGCATTGTAACACTGGCCATTCTTGCTTTGCATATGCCTACTTGTCATTTCAGCACTGGGATTCTGGGTAATTCCACTGAACCTCTAGATATTGGGTATTGTAAAAGAGGGGTACTGGTATATTTTACTGGTAATTTGGCTACTGGGCAGCACAATTTTGCAGGCATTGTAACACTTTGTTACACTAAGCATTAGGTACCAATGGGCAGGCACTGCAACATTACGGTATTTTGTAGATTGTTATTTTAATTAAACAGGTCCCCTTTGATAGAAAGTGTATTATCACAAGGATCTTACTAAAATAATGCACTGTGCTTTTAATTTTAATGCACACAGATACACCATTTTACTGCATAGGGGAGTATATCTGCCTTATTTATAATCAGGGTTTATTTTACAGTCGTTTTTGCTTTTTGAGATGTGAAAAGTAAAAAAGGTACAGTTTTTTATGCATGGTATATTTCCTTTAGTTTATTGCTATGAAGGGGAGAAGGAACAATGCTGCCATCTAGTGTTCCAACACAGAACTCCTCCGATATTTTCTAACAAGAAATTTACAAGGGAGAAGTGTTATTGGCAGTCAGAAAGCTACTGCGCATACAGTCTTGCATATAGGGAAATAAGAAGAAGATATGAACTATGTGTCATTAGGCTATAGATTCACTTTATTAAAATAAATAAAACAAAATAGAAGAGACACTTACGTTTCTGCCTTTTGCAGTCTTCCTGAATAATATTCAGCGTTAGTCTGTACAATTCTTTATCCTGATCAGTTACCTGCAAGTTTTAAACACAGCTAAGTTATGAACTGAAACCACAATATATAACACGAAAGGGGGTTATTCACTAAAGTACGAATTGTTGCGTACAGGTGTGAATTTGCCAGATAAAGAGTCGCAATAGGCTGCTACTGTCGCAGTCGTGTCTTTCTAATGAGAATATTGTTGCAGTCGTGGACTTTATTATTGGAAAATTGTCACAATCTTAACTTAAAAAAAATTGCTAGTGACTTTACAATGAGGGAATTGTCGCGGATTTGCTATGGGAATCCGTTGTTTGAGAATTCGACAGTCGAATTCGCACCTTATGAATAACCCCCTTATAAGAGCAGAGTAACACTGAGGGCATGATTGACTATAGTGTGAATTCACCTGTTGATTTTACCTCGCTACAATTCAAGTCGCATCTCTCGAAAATGGTCACAAATTCACTTTTCATTATTGACTAAGTAGCGAATAGACTGGTTGTATAAGCGGATAGCGGGGAACGCTGTCGTATACCTTGTGTGGTGTAGTCAGTCAAATAGAGGTAGACTATGGAATTCTGCCATCAGCCCCTAATTCGCCAGCCTGGTGTAGTGAAGTCAAATGGGTTAATTCAGAGCACCTACTCGAATCTGCTCCATTAACAGCCTCAGTCCATTAGTCAAATTACCTGTGTACGTGCACCCAAATTGATGCAAAGTGCTCCGTAATATTGTAGTCTCCCAAACTGGTTGCGTATTCGCCACATCACAGAGTTTGCTCAATAAGCAAACATGAGGAAGTGGCGAGTACATGTGCATTCAGAGCTTTATGTGACTATTCAGCCTTTATTCAATAAGGCCCTATGCGTTTTGACGGATCAGATGCATTTTGTAATAGTTATATTTGTTAATAGTTTTGTAATGCTCATGTGAAAAGTCATGTTGTGGTTTGTCAAGGTTGCCTCAGCTTACAATGGTCTATATTTTGTATGTATTTGACACAAACAGATGGACATGTAAAAGATAAACTGACACTAATAGCCAAAGGGTGCAGGCAAAGTAACTATAATGCACAGCAGGAAACAAAAAAGTAACATTAAGCCCCATTTATTAGTCTATATTAAATACACAGATATAATATAGAATGTGAGAGGAAAAGAGAAAACTGAATAAATAGTTAGACCTGTCACCTACAGGTTTACTAAAGAGAAACACTAAGGAAAAACTGAAAACTGGCCCCCTTCTGTGATGTGAATGATGGTGAACTACAGGGCAGGGCTTACTGGGAATTAGTCCTAGTGAGGCAGTCTGACTCTTCCCTAACTGTGCACTGTTACCTTAACTAGCCAGTACACAAAAGTACACAACAGTAACCCCAATGAACTGTACTAACTGCACACCGTTATAGTAACTAGCTAGCAGTTCACAACAGTAACTTCGGTGAACTGTACTTACTGAACACTGTTACTGTAACTAGCTAGCAGTTCACAACAGTAACTTCGGTGAACTGTACTTACTGAACACTGTTACTGTAACTAGACAGCAGTGCACTACAGTAACTCCAGTGAACTGTACTAACTACACACTGTTACTAGACAGCAGTGCACTACAGTAACCCCAGTGAACTGTACTAACTACACACTGTTACTGTAACTAGACAGCAGTGCAATACAGTAACCCCGGTGAACTGTACTAACTACACACTGTTACTGTAACTAGACAGCAGTGCACTACAGTAACCCCGGTGAACTGTACTAACTACACACTGTTACTAGACAGCAGTGCAGTACAGTAACCTCAGTGAACTATACTAAATGAACACTATTACAGTAAATAGCCAGAAGTTCACCACAGTAACTCCAGTGAAATGTACCAACTGCGCACAGTTACTAGTCAGTTATATTGTCCAATCTAGTGCTCAGAAGCCTGACTAAAGCAGCCCCTCATTTACTTTAAACATAGCTCATCTGTCAGCTAATTACATTGTAATATGTTCAGTGTCTCCTATATGACAGTTACAATGCACAGGACAGTATCATGTATGGTACTTAGCCCATTTGTCAAGCACATTACTTAATTGGGTGAGATGCTAATCATTTTGTTTGCACATACCTCATTGTCCTACACTGTTAAATAAGCCACACAGATGTCAAATGCTGCTCTATCCTAGAAACTTAGGGGGTTAGTCACTATGGTGTGAATTCGACTGTCGAATTCTCAAACAGCAGATTCCCATAGCAAATCCGCGACAGCGACAATTTTTAAAGTTGCCACTGCGGCAAGTTTAGATAGTAAAGTCACGACTGTGAAAATATTCTCATTATAAAGACTCAACCGCGACAGTAACAGTCTATTGCAACTGTCTTTAGCTGGTGAATTCACACCTATAAGCAACAATTTGGACTTAAGTGAATAACCCTAAGAGTGATGTAGAGGGGGTTCAGGTGACTAGTCCAGTTAAAGGCTGTTCTCATTTTCACACTCACACTCGTATGTCAATAATTTGGTGTCGATAAGAAGCAGACTGGACATGTAGTGGGTTATTGACTAAAGTTTGAATCATTGCGTAAAGGTGTGAATTCGTTAGCTAAAGACAATCGCAAAAGACTACTACTCTTGCAGTCATGGCTTTATAATGAGAATATTATTGCAGTCACGACTTTACTATGGAAAGATTGTTGCAGTCCCAACTTTTAAAATTATCGCAGTCGCGACTTTACAATGGAAAAATTGTCACGGTCACAGATTTGCTATGGGAATCCGCTGTTTGAGAATTCAACAGTCAAATTCTCACTTTAGTCAATACCCCACGTAGTGTTTTAAAGAAAAGTCTTTTTAACTTTATGATTTATCTCTTATTAAAGTGACCCTGAACGGTTAGCCAGAAAACCCCGCTCTCCCTCTGGTGCTCAGCAATGCTACTACTTGTAGAACGACAGCAAGTAAGAAAATGCAATTTCTCTGCATATCCTTACATAGGCCAATGTTTAGCCATACATATTAATGAACTCTTCAGAATCACCTAACCCAGTGATGCCCAACCTATGGCCCGCAGCCCGAATTCTGAAATCTGAAATGTTGCATATGTGTGAATTCGCCAGCTAAAGTAAGTCGCAATAGACTGTTACTGTCGCAGTTGCGACTTTATTATGGAAAATTATAGCAGCTGTTACTTTAAAATTTGTTGCGATTTTAAAAGTCATGACTTTTAAGCGGCCTGTGACACGCATGTAGCAATTTTATATGGCCCCCCAGGCCAAAAAAGGTTGGGCATCACTGACCTAACCTAAGGATTCCAAACTGGGATATTCTACCTGGATGTGAATGTTTAAGCTGTTTAAGTGAGAGTCACAATTTGCCGGCTGTTACCATTACTTCTCTAGTTGCTCCGCGAATCTGTTTAGTTATTCCAACAACCTTTTTAGCTTAACCAGAAAGTTTTAGCATTTAGCCAGCAGATAGTTATGAGACACACCCCTTGCATTAATCTTGGATGAACTGTAGTTCTACTCTGTTAGACAGGGGAATAAAAGCAGTATTTGTTCCGAGTAATCAGGCAAAGCTTATGCTAAATATTTTGGCAGATGCACCTGAAGAAGTAAGGATTTCTGTATTTCTCCAGTAATCACATTACTCACCTGGTAAATATCTCCTTTTTGTATTTTCTGGAAAATGGTGCCTCTCTCCAGTAGTAGCTTAAGAGCTTCTTTAAATATATGGTGGATTTGTTTGGTGTTAGAATCCTCCCTTGATTCACCCTGCAAAACATGATTTACTTCATCACTGTAAGTTATATTATTTACCTATTTTCCTTTAAAAAATAATGTACTTCGTCTTCCAATACTTTGTAGTCATATAAAGGATTTAAAGGAAGTATATATTCTATGATCGATCATCATATACACTGGTAAAAGATTTGTACAATTAAATCATTAAAGGGGAGCTGCCAGTACATACTGCACGAAGAAGTTTAAAGTAAGTGTTAAATGATTTTTCTTTTAGTTTCTTTAACATTAAAGGCCATATTATCAGTGTACCACAGTGATTTTCAACTGGGGGTTCCGCGGAACCCAAGAGTTCCGCAAGGACAACCCAGGGGTTCAGTGACACACTGGTTGATGGCATCATTACCCGGCTCATCAGAGAGAGATCGCATCGATCTCTCTCTGATGAGCTGGGTAATGATGCCGATAGCTAATGATTCAGTCTCTGTCAGATCACTGTTAGCAGGGACCGAGAATGCATCATTAGCAATCAGCACCCTAGAAATCGCATAGCGTGCGTGACGTCGCTGACATCTACATACCCGACAGGTATGCGTCGGGTAATGATGCTGATTGCTAATGATGTGGTCTCGGTCCCTGCTAACAGTGATCACTGTTAGATCACTGTTAGCAGAGACTGAGGCCGCATCATTTGCAATCAGCATCATTACCTGACTCAGAGAGAGATTGCATCCTTGGATCCTCCCTCTGTGACTTGTCGGGTACGTAGACGTCAATGACGTCACGTGCGTTATGCAATTTCTAGGGTTTCTAGGGGTTCCGCCAGAAATTTTATTACATCAAAGGGTTCCCCTGAAGAAAAAAGGTTGAAAAACACTGGTGTACCATAATTGCCATTTTTGCTGTGGTGCATTACTACTATTATTGCAACAATCCACAAAAGAACAAGACATAATAAAGTAAATTAAAAACACACATAAAGCTTTAAGGATCAGCACAGTTTGTTAAAGTACTGCATGCAAATAATTAACATGATCTAATAAAAAAAGGTCTCCTGATTTTATGCTGAGTGTTAGAAACTAACAGGGTCAGTCTGTTTTATAATCTGGAATGAGTAAAAGTCTGGGGTTAAGTTTTAGTACCAGTGGTGTGTGCATTGCTGTTGCAGAATAAGCTTTTCTCTCTATTTATGCTTTAATTAAAGGGGTCACTGGAGAAATTACTAATAGTAATAAAGACGATATTAGTTGCCTTACAGATGGGAATAACAGTAACAATAACACTGTTATTGCAGTGTGGCAAATATGTTTCTTACAGTTTTTACTGTGTTTTTTTTCCCCATCTAGCATGTCTTCCTCTATATGAAACCAAATCAATCTCCCTGTCTTTCTAACATTAATATGAGTCACTGGCTGGAATGCACTCTTTTTCCAGTCAGTGACAGTCAGACCGACAGCAAAATGGATTTGGTTCCACAAGGGAATTTAATCAGAAGACTAAAGAAACATAGCACAAAAACAAATAAAAACCACAAAAGAAAGATTGAAGTACATTCATGAAAATCATCTATTTAAGATGCAATCACTTGGTGAATTTTCGAATTAATGCAGCAGCAATGGAAACTATTGCATATGTAGCCAGGCGAGAAAATGTACATGTTATGTTTACTGTTCCACTAATTGTGTTAAGAGCTCCATCTAGTGGCCACTATATACAGTATGTGGCAGGTGTTCGGGATATTTAACATTTTTGATGTTACTGTCCTCTTGGCAAACAAACTTTGCAACCAACATAGTGGTAAATGGTTACATGCATTAATCCTAAGAAAGCACAAATCTGAAATGTAAATCATAATAAAGTCAATTAAAACAAGGACAAGCGAAAAGGGAGTGCATGTTACCAGGAATACATGCAAGACATGACCAGCGGCAACTGGAAAAGAAAACTGCTTGGTATGTTTAAATGTTACTATAGGAAATAGCAGGACCCCAGAAGAAATACATACCTTGGTATTACTGGGTTGACTTTTAGCCACAGCAATTAAAGAGTCAATAGTTTCTAATTCTCTCTGGTAAAAATTGTTAATTTTGTTTTCTACTATAAAATCTTCCACTTTTTTGCTCAGGAGTGAGATTAGATGTGCCCGGCTTGCAATGTCATTTTCACTGCAATGAAAGAATATAATGTATTGTTATAGGGGCACATCACGCCATCAGATGAAGAAGGAATAACAAATTAAGAGTACATATTCCTAAATGGATCACTGGTACTGATCTGACATTTCGTTTATTTGTTGCTTTTGGCTTTTCTGTGAATGCACATTTTATAGATAGTCTATTTCTGAGTGAATTATTCCCATTATTCACTATGCCACTCTCACCAACAAACTACCAATTGCTGTTTGTTCATTTAGATTATACTATATGTAGTGGAGTTTTGTGAGGTGGTGTCCTTTACAAATAGATTTTAAATCAAACAAATCAAAACAACTACTACAGAAGGTAGAACACAGTGCAGCATTGTAACCATACCCTGTTATAAAGTTTAGGTGCAGACAGTTATTGAAGCCATTATGAACACTTTTATCAAACAAATTTCAGGGTTATCAATGCGACTTGCCACTAGAGAGCAGCGACCACTGCTCCTGAATATATATATATTTGCAATATTTTTAGCTATGTGTTTTATCACTCACACTTTTCTTCTGAACAGTAATGAGGATCAGCAATATACAGCTAAAAACTCATGGACCCTGGAGAAAATCTTGTATAGACTCCTGACCCATTTCACAGTGGACCACAGCGCACATAACATTTGCCACTAGCGAATTGTCACCAACAGTATTAGAACCCAACCACTTTTATCCAGTAGCCTAAACACTTTTTAGAACCTGCAGCCAGCTAATTCCACAATCCCTTATTGAGTAACGGCACCTCGGAATATGTGCTGTGCATCAAACATAACTTACAGAGAACAAGGAATTCTTTATAATGATTTCCTAACTCACACAGTGTATCAGTTTCCAGTTAATACTACAGCATTTCTATTTACCATTGTACGTAGTTTACAAGGCATTTCACAGCAAGTCTTTGTTTCACTCTGTAGCACTAATGGTTGAATGGATTGGGCAGTTATGCCAAAACCTGTAATATCTTTCTCCAGTCTGCCCTTTCTCTGTATCCTGTAGCACTTTCTATGTTCTGTAGCTGGCATACCAACCCATTATGTAGTGCTTCCCCTGCTATTACTTCTAAGTGGGCTATGAAAGCCTTCTGCTAGTCCTCACTAACACTTCTAAAATGTAATACAGGTTAACTTTCTATCCAGGAAGATGGGTAGATGATGGAATCTTAGTTTGCTTAGAACATGAACATGACAAATGAGTGACCAGCAGGAGTTCAATCAATTCAGCCTTCATGGAACTTCACAAGTAAGGTCCTGGCAATCTGACCTTTGCAATAGCATAGTACAGTAACAAGGATTAGCAGCTCAAAAGACACAGAAAGATGTAAATTTCAGTGAAAAAGACTTTACTGGATATAAAGCAGGGCCAACAATTAATCAGAACAAAGGCAAACACAAAGAAACATTTTGTTGACCCAAAGGAAAATCTCTCACATATTACTTTATCCCAGCCAGCTAGATTACTCTGTTTTCATGTTTGTAGGGTTACACCTTCTGTAATACTGCCCAAAATAATGAACCTCTATGCGATGTGTAAATATAGAACTGTTAACATCTTGACATACAAACTAGGGACATGTTTACTGAACTAACTGAACCACATCAATATAGAAGGGTTTTAAAATTCCAGTAAGAGCATAAAAAGTGGAAAAAAAAATCAATTCTAGCTTAGCATGGCTGCTGTTCCTACATAGCACTGGTAAAGTGTTAATCTCAGAAGATAAATTCCTGCATTATTTTAAAATTGTTTTCCTTCCTTGTAGTTGTAACATTATTAATAACAGTGCTTCAGGACAGTATAATCTATTTGTGTTTATTAAATAATGAACTTACTTTTGCTCTTCAGAAGGATCAGGGACAGAAAAAGGTTTGTCATAAACATTCCTGTACATGTATGGAAGATCAAACATCCTTGTTATTTGTATATCAAATGTAGGATCTTCTACTTTATCTAAAAAATAAATAAATTAAAATGTTGGAAACTATCTCAGCAAGCCCCCCAAAAATAATGCATAATATGTTATTAGAATATTTACAGTGATGTTACATACAGAAAGCAGAGGCCACAATCTCTCTTTGTTGTCTGAACACCTTAATGTAACCTCGAACTCTAATGACGTCTCCTATTTCCATCTTGCATTTTGCATTGTCCTCTCTATACAGTTCTCTCATCATCGCATCCAGACATTTTGTTCCATATTTGGGCTGCGGAACTGGAACTCCTGGGAGTAAAAGTTAAGAAACTAAATGAGAGATTTTCTAGAATAAATGAGAAAAGAGATTTTTTACAGTGTAAACCTATTCCACAGGCTCTAAGCTTTAGAATCTGTAGTATCAGAAACTTCCAGATTCTAAATAATACAACAAGTATACACCTTAAGGAAAGTAAAAGTTATACTATATACTAGAAAGCAACGTAGGATGTAGGCGTATATGTAGCTCATACTCTTAAGACAAACTAGCTACAAGTTGTAAGTGTATGTGCAAAAGGGTAATTGTTATTTAGCTAAGGTTAAATAAGCGTTACTTACAGAATTCAGTTGTTGAATGTTAAATAGCAACTTTACAACCTTACCTTAAATGCTGATATAGGTTACACATTAATTTATATCTGCTCAAAATACCATGTTTCCCTGAAAATATTAATTTTTATATTAATGTTTGCTCCTAAAGATGCACTAGGTCTTATTTTCAGGGATACGGTATATTTCTGCTAATTTGCTGCAGCTAGGTCTTATTTTCAGGGGAGGCCTTATATTTCTAAGCTTGGAAAAAAATTGCACTTTCGGGGGATGTCTTATTTTCGGGGGAAACAGAGCTGCAAACATGGAGTACTGCTGTAAGGGGCCCAGCCAGTTTAACAAATCAGGAAAACCAATCACATGTTATCTACTGACCAATAAAAATGACTGCCTACCAAACATAAATGAATAAAATTGGGGTCTGCAAAAATATATATTTTTTGGGAGGGGCATGATTTCTGTTTATAGATCTGAAGATATGTAAAGTGAAAAAAGATGTATAAGAAAAAAAATATACTTCAAACCTGAAGAAGGATTTTCTGTAGGTGGAGAGCTTTTCCAGCATGTGCAGCTAATGACTCCAGTACTGTCATCCACTGCAAAAGAACCAAACATTACTGGACAATACTGGATTTATATGGATACATTAAATCAAGGACAGCATACCCTCTGTTTTTGTAGGATTAATTTAATCTAACACTGCACCACTTGTGACTTTTGGGTCTCAAGATATGGGCTGCAAAGTGTCTTACTTTCTTTTAGTAAAAAGAAACTGTATTGTTGTATAGACCAGGGGTCGGCAAAGTTATTTGAGGAGGGAGCCATTTCGCTCCCTCCTCCAGTGGCGACAACTATCTTGTGAGCCACTGGAGGAGGGAGGCGTGTCCTCTCCTGACCACCGACAGCCAATTGGCCATGGGCGTGGCTTGGGCGTGGCTTCGGCAGTGCGCTCCGAGCCACAACAAGGTGGCTCGCGAGCTGCACTTTGCCGACCACTGGTATAGGCTATAATCACAACATTTGATTAAAGACTGCTTTTATGCTAGAGTGCAGGCTGCAACAGTCTTGAAATGTTACAAAAATGTGGCACTCGACTGTATGAAAGATAAATAATTATGTAGGTAATAGCAAGAAAACAAGAATAACAAAATGCTGGTAATTACAGTATTATGTAGAAATATTTATTTTGGGATAAACCACATTCCAAAATCAGTAAGAAAAGGGAATCAAAAATCAATGAATCTGGAGGGCCAGGTTTTTAATATCTATTGAACTATCTATACAGTATATCAAGTTATGTAGTAGTTCTCCAAACACCAAATTTGTCACTAGCATTTATAGACTTCCACGAAATAGCCTTCCTAACCTCATTCTCCATGCTAAATAAAAATGGTTGAGTCATATCATTCATCCAAGATGATGATTGGGAAAAAGTGGAAATCAGTTCATTTTAAAAATAGTTTAATCCAATTTATACTCATAAATTCATTATATACCCCTGAAAGGTTATTCCCTATGGGCAAAATCCCTACTAAGTGTTTCAAATATAAAGTGGTTTCAGGTTTCTTTGTCCATATGGAGTGATCTTAATCTACAACCCAGCTATTTGGTACTAGATTGTATAATTTAGTACCTTGAATTACCTAATGACAGCTCTCAAATGGTTTGTGTTTTGGGAGTTATTGATTCACACTAAATACAAGAGAATATATTATATTGAGCTAGTTTACTATGCCAAAATGATTTGCAGAAAAAAATGGAAATCTAATTATCCCATAACATTAGTCATGTGATAATATGAATGATTCTTGCTGCATTAATAAACAATTTTAGTAGACATAGATCTGGCTTGAATGCCTGGAAAGCATCAGACCTCCTCCTTATTCATTTATTCTGTACCTACTGTTATTTTATAATAGACAACTATTGCATTAATACTACATTGTATGTATGTATGTATGTATGTATAATTTTATTTATAAAGCGCCACAAATTTACGCAGCGCTGTACAATTCAGCAATACAAGTGCAATACAAACAAGGGAAAAGTGCATTAAACAATACAAGTAAAATATAACAAGGATACATCAAATTAAGTGCTAGGTTGTGATTGACACAAGAGGTTGGAGGTCCCTGCCCCAAGGAGCTTACAATCTAATCTACATTATTATCATTTTGAGAGAATATCTTACAGGTGGCATCATCGTTTATTTGTAAAATTGTTATAAAATACACAAATAAATACCTTTCAAATAGCAATATACTGTATGCTATACTGCCCAATCCAAATGTATTAATAAATAGTAGAACTGTATTGATATATTGGTATTGCCAATTAACTTTATCAGAACATGATAACAGAGAACAATTGTTTTACTCTGCCCCAATTTTGATCATTTTCATTCAATGTTTACAAAAAAACAGTTGTAAATTTCCCACTTGTCTGCACTCACTGGACCTCTCGGTACAACTGTAATATAATGACCAGGGGGCATATACATCAAAATGCCAATTCAACAGCTGAGGTCAATTTGCATCAATTCTGATTGCTACGCTCCAAAAGACACAAATTAATTACTCTTTACTTAGTAAGGAGTGGATTACCTTGCTGAAGATGAAAACAGCATAAAACACTATTACATGTGCAGTGTGGCATAGTCAATCAAACAGTAGCAGACACTTAGAGATGTAAATTCGAAGTGACGCCATTTTTACAATGTCACTTTAACTGTATGAACCGCCTAAGCCAGCGGTCGGCAAACCGCGACTCGCGAGCCACATGCGGCTCTTTCGAGCCTTCACTGTGGCTCTTTTCACAGCCGCGGCT
>WMED01004798.1:0-20250 GCA_019650415.1 Pipa parva
TCTATCTATCTATCTATCTATCTATCTATCTATCTATCTATCTATCTATCTATCTAATTCCAGTTCAGTGAATTTAAGGATAGACAAACAGATAAAGGGCAACAAAAGCTTCAGAAAGCCTCAAGAAGATTTAGGCAAGAAAAGATATGCATTATGTACGGTATAGGGCTTATTACAACAGTCCATAGGTGCACCAGCCAAGCAATATTGAACATTGGTACCTGTAATGTTGTCACTGGAGGTAGACATCTTTATTCTTTATATAACCCTCCTTCCTTGACCGGCAGCATATGCTCAGTCTGTACATCTCAGGACTTAGGGAAAAATAGTTTGACTTAAAAATAGTGTTTTAACTGTTAAATATATATAACTTTTTGCCTAGGTCACTGCACTGTAGAATTTGGATTATGCTTAAGAAAGCTGCAGTTTCATATGATGTATTTAAGCAGAAATTAAACATACACCTCCCCTACACTGAAAAGCTTGTTACTAATGTGATAAATTTCTCAAGAAAGACTGGAAAGTTGTGCTTGACCTCAATGGGAACACAAAAGGAAAAATCCCCTAGTGCAATTATCTTGAACGTGGAAAAATATTTAAAAAAGAGATGCACTCGCAGATTCCTGTAAAGTTTTCAGCAATGAATCCCTCTATACTGGAACCCATGTGTGTGTTAGGCATCTATTAGCCCTATCATCAAGAAAGACACAAGCTCAGTGTTATAGATTCACTGTTCTGCTGCATCACTGATCACCCTCTCTAGAATTCAAATTACTACAATTCAAGTCACATTGCTAAAATAGATGCCAATTCACTTCTCACTATTGACTAAGTGGAGAATACACTGGTAAAACAAGCTTACAGCAATGATCTCTGTTGCATGCATACTGTGGCGTAGTCAGTTGGATAGAAGTAGGAGGATAAGTAAGGCAGAGTGAGGCAAATTTGACAAGTAAATGGAAGTGATGTCAGTCTCATCATATCCCAGTAACTGTATTGAGTGAATATTCTATCTATTTCGATGCCCCCTTGTCCCTAGGTCATGTTGTCACTTATGGGGTTACTTATCAAAATCCAATTGTTGTGTAAAGGTGTGAATTCACTACTTCTCCATATTCGGGTATTCAGAAATCTCTGTGATGTGGCAAATTCGCCAGCTATCGACAGCCGCACACTACACTATGGACTGCTACTGTCGCGGGTCGCAACTTCATTATGGGAATATTGTCACGGTTGGGACTTTACTATGGGACTCCACTGTTTAGTGTATAATGAGTAGAGAATTAGGGCGCAGCCACCTGAAATTCACATTGACAGTTGAATTCTCACTTTGATAAATGACCCCTTTTAGTCTCAGTCGCCATTGTCACTTTTGAATGGTCATCTTATGCAACACTGGAGCCCTGCCATCAACCCCCCATTTCACCATATTGAAATGGCAAAATCAAACAGGTGAATTCTGCACAGTAGACCTAATCACATTCACACCTTAGACACTCTCTGCCTCTTGATCAGTAGTAGAAGTACCTGTAGGAAGTGGTTAATAGATGTGAATTCATAGCTCTACACAACTTTGACAATGAGGCCCTTTGCATCCAATTTAACAATTACTACATTTAAGAGATGCCTCCCATTTATTTAAAAGCAAACACTTTTAATATCCTCAGTACAATTGAGTTGCACACTGCATTAGAGTCTCTGCAGACCTGCAATGCACAGATAAACTAATTTATTATCAGCTAGTATTGCAGTATGGATATTTTAGACATATTGACTTTGAAGAGATAGAGTATGCTTTTTAGTTGTATGCTAATCAGTCCAGTTGCATACCACATGCATAATACCATGACCATCCTGGGCTGCTACAATCTTCTACTCTTTTATAAATGGAATACTGGCTTTATACACATTAAATGAGATAAAAAAAGAATCCTAAACTGCAGATTGAGTTCACTTAAGAGATCTAAATAACTGTATCATCTTTGAAAGACAATTCCTAAGAAATAAGTTAACCATATCATCCCTTTAACCAGTTGGGGCTGAGTATTGAATTAGAGCTTTGTAGCTGCATTTTCATTGCTCTGCAGGATGCATTTGAAAATGACATCCTGGTAAACTAATGATCTGATCAGCACATTAAAAAGGTTTATTCATGAAAGTGTGAATTAATTCCTAGATGTAGCAAATTTATATCCCTTTGTGTCACTCTACTCTGACAGATGCAAATTTGATACTACTTCTTTACTTACCAGTGCTTACTCTTGGCAAAGAAGCAATGCAAAGCAACACAATGAGTTGTCAGGCGATGGCATAATTTATTTTAGTAATGATAAAATATGAATAGTCAGAATTGATTATAAGGAAGGACATTCTCACAAGTTAAACATAATTTGTAGCAATTATTATTTATATCCCTATGCAACAGTATTTGTAGTTCATGCTGTCACTCAGTCGCTATGTTTTCATTAGAGTGTACAGTTACTTTACTGTACCAAAACGGCACTTTAATGCCATTATCCCCAACTTTCCCACTTTGAATTGATGAAGTCATTCGTCATATTTGGAGCAATGCACCTTGCTGAATTTGCTACTTTGACACAACCCCTTTCCATTTTGTGCTGTCCCCTCAACCTCCCTCCTATACTGTTCTGTCCCCACAACCTCCCTCGTATACTGTGCTGTTCCTACAACCCCCTTCGTATACTGTGCTGTCCCTACAACCCCCCTCCCACTCTGTGCAGCTCCCACAACTCTCCTCCTAAGCTGTGCAGCTCAAACAACCTCCCTCCTATACTGTGCAGCTTCCACAAACCTCCTCCTATACTGTACTTCCCACACAAACCCCTCTCACACTGTGCTTCCCCCACAACTCTCTCCCTACTCCTTGCCCTCTGAAGGAGGGGGGGTGCTATCTTGGTGCTCAACCCCCCCCTCTCCTTCTCTCTGTCCCTAACTATCTCTTCAGTGGGCTGGCTGTGTCTGCTGTAGCGCTTAGTGCTACAACGTTCCTCTATCCTCTCCCCAGCACTACGTTTATCTTCCTGCGAGCTGATCACAGGAAGTTAATAGAATTGCTGGGAGAGGGAGAAAGGACCCCTGTAGTGCTAATCGCTAGAGCAGACAGAGGCTAGCCATGGAAGAGGTATGTAGGGACAGGGAAAAAGAAGGTAGAGATCACCAAGATACCCCGCCCCCAGCAGTGCCCTAGGCGGAATCCTACCCTGTCTACCCCACAGACCATTATTCTCTTGTTCTAACCATGGTCCCGCACTTAAAGTGATGTATCTTCATGATTTTATGCTTGTAATTTACTTCACTTGTTCTATGTTAAGCACTTTCCCATATCTGTATTATAATTGTATTGCGGAATAATACAGAGCTGTGTGACCTAGTGGTGCTTTATAAATAAAAATATACATACATACAATTAGATAAAAGTTGTGGTGAATGACTGTAGCATGCATCACAAATATTCCTGTGTGTATGCAGTTCCTACTATGCTTTACCCTCTACAAAGGTTTTTAAAATTCCCTTAGTTTTCATCAAGCTGGAAGAGACAAGAGAACAGGTAAATATCTTCCCTAGTCTGTTGCTTTTTATGGCAACTGCTCTTTAACTGTTACCTTAATGACTTCAAACTGCTATATACAAATCCATTTCTTATGTAGGAAAAATATTCAAATTAATATAAGGCACCAACGGTAGAATTAAGAAACACTAAAAAAAAAGTCCAAGTTCAACCAGTAATAATAACAGTAATAATAATAAAACAAAATTAACATGTAGAAAAAAAATAGTTTACCCTTGTTAATCTTATATGAATTTCTTCAAATTATTTTACATTCAGGCTATGCCTATGTTACTTTTTAAGTAACTATCTCTGTTTCCTTTGATCAGTCTAGTTCTATGATACTCAAAATGTATATAGAGTGAATGTGTAGCAGAAAATCTGAGTCATAGGGGTGGAGAACAGGGTAAAGTGGAATATGAGATAGGTGAATGATTCTACTGTCCTCCGGGAAACCAGCAAAGTTGTCATGATATCCTCACAAGAACAGGTGAGTGTCATCAGCAATGGATAATGTATTATGATGACTCATCTGTTAATTAACCCTTTTTTTGAAAATAAGTGACAAGACTAAACAATTTTAAATGTTTACTATATTATATGTTTTTTGCTAGTAGATGTTTGTGTATTGATGTATGTGTATGTACATACTGTATTTATATATTACCTTATATGTATGTATATATATATATAAAAATAGATCTCCACAGCACTCTTTTAAAATAAAAGTGAATATTTATTTAAATAACAAACATACTTGAAAGGCGGCAACGTTTCGAACACACCTGTCCTTTCTCAAGCCAGATAGACGTTCAGCTTTGGAGATCAAATTTTTTCATATTGTGGGATGTGGCAGCATCTTTTCCACATGCACCTTTGACAAACAGAGGAGAGGGTTGGTTCTATTTTTGTTTGATATATATATATATATATATATATATATATATATATATATATATATACTGTATATGAGTATTGCAATACTTGGTGATACCTTTTTTATTGGACTAACAGTCAGTTTAAATAGACAAGCTTTCAAAAGGTCTGTCCTCTCATTTTCAAGTCTTCAAGCAATACTTGGACAGACCTCTCGAAAGCTTGTCTATTTAAACTGACTGTTAGTCCAATAAAAAAGGTATCACAAAGTAACAGCAGTAAATAGTAAAAAAAAAAAAAAAAAAAGATCTTGGCCTCTTGCCACAATTCAGAACACATTGGCTATATTACTTGCATTTATCGCTGCAGGTAATCTCATACAACCTTGATGATGTTCATGCTCATGGCTCTGTGGCAGGTGTACCATTTTTTTCAGAACTACTTGTTCCTTTAGTGGAGATCGTATTATTTCCTCCAGATACCCCAAGCCTTACTTTGCTAAATCACTCAGGGTAAATTGATAACACACAGACATTAACTCACAAGTTAACACTGCTAGGATACCATCCAGATAATTTGTCTAACTGGATGAACATTCAGTCATAAGGTCCAATGCATTCTTATATAAAAATTGCAGTCACACATTTGATAACCCCTCTCTTATATTTAAATCAGATAACATTTTTGCATTTTATATCTGCCCTCTATATGACCTCTGCATGTAACTAGTACAAGTGCAGCAACAAATAATTCTGATATCATTATGCACAACATCAAGTGTCACCTGGTGTGACATAAAGCAAACTGCTATTGAACTCCAAGGAATTACAGAATTTCTTCTGGAAATATGCATTGTTTCTTACCATCTAGTTTAATTTCAGTGTATGGTGAGAGAATGCTTTCTTCTATTTAATGCTAAGTGTAAAGTCTTTTTGGAGGAGGAATAATGATTTGTTCTGGTTTTTGGAATGTGTTACTTAGTTGCAGTAAAGTAAATGTTGTGTGGCAGCAGTTTCAGGATGACTTTTTCTTATTGCAGCATGGTAATGCTTCTATACAAATACTAGTCAATACAAAAAGATTTTGGGAGTTTGATGTGAAAGAACTTGATTGACTGAACAGAGCATTTAAAAACCAATGGAATAAACAGGAAACAGTACATGTCACCCAATATGAGTGTCTTCCGATTGCTAATGCTCCTTTGACTAGTCGGAAATTTACCACATTGCAGAGCTGAATACACAGATATTGGAAAGTGGTTAATGGACATAAATTCTGATCTTTAAGTGACTATTTGGACTTTCATGAATAAGTCCCTAAAACATTTTCTAAAGCTCAGAGGGTGCCTCTATGTGTTTTGTGGTGTTCTTATACATAAACAGTTCATCACAATATTTCCTATATATGTTTATTCCACCCCTTAATCTTCACTTCTTATGGAAATATAGTTTGTTTTCAAGTCTCCCCTTATAACTTCATTCCTATTACTAACTTTGCTGCACAAAGGGATAATTCAGAAAAGTCTGAACTTACCTTGCGATCCTTCGATTCACTTCGCAGAGACTGGTACGCTCTCCCTGCTCTCCTGCACGCAGAGATCAGCGAACGCGTTAAAGGTACTTAGCCTCACCTCGCGACCACTCGAGTCACCTCGTGAGACTGGAATACCTTTAAAGCATTCGTTGATCTTCACATGCAGGAGAGAAGGGAGCATGTACCAGTCTCTGTGAAGTGAATCGCAGGATCGCAAGGTAAGTTTGGACTTTCCTGAATTACCCCCCAAAACTGAGCAGCAGGCCTTAACAATAACTTATACAAGATATCTTACATGATTTGATAGCTGCAAGTTGGCATTGCATGCTAGTATTTTTTATTATGGTTCACACATGCCCCCAAATCCTTCCCCACAGACAAAAGATTTAGGTCAGGGTCACACTGACTGTTTTGTAGCTGAGCTGGAACAAAGCATCCATTGTTTTTTGTGAGATAATCCACACACCTATTTTGTGTTGCACCATAGACATTAATAAGCTTAATTAAAAACAGCTCAGCTACAAAGCAGCCATTGTGACCTAGGCCTTAATGTAGACAAAATTAAATTTGTCTTCATTAAGCATCATTAGCCTTGTATTTGCTGACAAACTTAATATGTCAATGTGGGCTTGCAATTTTACTGCTTCAACATAAACTTTATTTTAATGCATAGCTTTGTATTTGGTGCACATGCAGAAACTATATTGTTTATCCCACTCTACATACAAATAAAATAAACACTTCCTCTCTTCCATTCTTATCACATCTCCCCAATCACATCTTCTGGACTTCTCTTGTGCACTACCCATCTTCTGGAACTACCTCCCTCTTAACATCAGATACTCCCAAGGTTAAGCGGTGCTGCTCCTTCCACTGTGAATATTACCATCACAGTGATGTCAGCAGCTAGAGATTTAAAACGTGAGCATTGCAATCAAGCAGTGCTTGTGTCTCTATGTCTACAATGGAGTTAATACAAAGGATCTCTTACTTAGCGTGTTTTCTACAGCCTACAATTTGGTTTTGATTTCTGCTAAGTGTTTCTGCTAGGTGTCAGCTTGCCTTAAAGGGATCTGCACTGCAGCATTATGTGTTCCACCTGTATGTTTCTTCACAGCCAGAACTGCAGCTACAGAAAAGATAAGTAGGTCTCAACAGTGTGCCCAGTATATCCAAGAAGAGGATCTTCTAGCCTTACACTACTTCAAGGTGTGCTGTTAGTTACAGTTCTACTATGCTGCTCCAAGTAATCCTGCTCTAAGTTACAATTAGATCCATTGATTCATGTGAGTCTCTCTGGCTGTCAACAGTGGGGAGTTTACCTAAGGGATGCAATCTGAGAGTTCCCCTTCCCCAAAATCCATAGCCCCTTGCGGGGGTTCAGAGTGAAGACGAGAAGACCAGGGCCTCCTTAGACTCTGTGCCCTAGTGTTGACCAGTGCCAACTCTGTGAGCTACAGAGGGTCCACCTATTCCCCAAACTCACATTTCTTCCTGTATCCAGTCACACTTTGTTTTGGCACCTTAATGCCTCCAGACATTAAGTACAACATTACACCTTTAACCCTCACATTTAATATGCCTAAGTGCTTCCAGAGGCATAATGAGCTCTGGGTATGATTTAGTGCCTCTAGTGGTGACCCCTTTGTGTTCCCTGAGATCCATGACAGTTTCTAAATATTCAAGAATTTCTTAAAAACTCATCTATTTAATAAGGCTTACAACCTTTTTCATAATTGGAGATCTGATTAGTTTGGCAAAATATTTTTAATATAAATTTGTGATATCACTTTTAATACTTTTTTTTATAACATACACTTGTACTTGATCCCATAATAACCCCTCAAGTTTCTTAGCTACAATATAAGTAAGACTGACAGGTCTAGAGTAACTGGAAAAAATTTGACTATTTTTTAAGATAGGCTCTACATTTGCTTTACATCAGTCCACTGGTATATTTCTGATCATTGGGATGTCTTTAAAAATTATGAAACAAACATTCAAAACAGCTGAACCTAGTTTTTTATGACTCGTGGTTGTAATCCATCTAGCCCCAGTTCCTTTTTCCCATTCATCTTGTCTTTATTTTTTTATCTTATCCACCCTGAGCCATTATAACCATTTATAATAATATCAATTCTATTTTCACATCAGAACTTGTTAATATTTTGTATTCACAGAGCTGAGGAAGGCATTAAATAATTTTGTCTTTCCTTGTCCTCAGTAACCAAAACAATGTTTCTATTCTTTAAGGGACCTAGGCAACCCACATTTAACTAAATATATTTTCTTATTTGATTATCTTTTTCTCCCTCCTAATACTTGTTTAACTACTTCCCATCACCTTCCAGAATCCTCACCCCTAGCAAAACAGACCCCTCTCCATTAGGTACAAACCATCTTTGGAATAAGGTGTGTACCCCAAAGAAAAATAACTCTGTACTCTATATAGGGGGTAATTCAGGAAAGTGCGAACTTTCCTGGTGATCCTTTTATTCACCTCGCCGAGACTGGTACACGCTCCCTGCTCTCCTGCACGCATAGATCAGCAAACGCTTTAAAGGTATTCCAGTCTCGCGAGGCAAATCGAGTGGTCTCGAGGTGAGCCGAAATACCTTTAGAGCATTCGCTGATCTCCGCGTGCAGGAGAGCAGGGAGTGCATTCCAGTCTCGGCGAAGTGAATCGAAGGATTGCCAGGTAAATTCGCACTTTATCAAACCCTTCCTGGTTTTAATTTGCATTGATCTATGTATTTATTTCTCTACATTCTTCATTTCCATGCTGTGTAGCATGATATTTATATTTATCTTTGCAGCTAGCATTTTAAATTGATTTATAAAAATTCTCCACCTTTCATTTATTCTGTAGTTGGTGCCAAGATGGTCATGGATGTTACAACACATACAGTAGGTGATATTTGTGGATTATTTTTCTATTGTGGGGTTTGCACTTGTCAATCCTGGGGCACAGAGTATAAGGAGCTCCTGGTTTTCACCCTTCAGAGGTATGCCCTTTGTGGCAAGGGACCTGCCACAACCTCACCCCTCACTAGTGGAATCTGTAGTGATGTGGGACAGTGGCACTGTGTCTTACAGTAACACAGTAAAGTAAAGATGGATTTCACAAAAACACAACAGAACAAATCTGAAATCCAGGGGAACTCACAGGAACATGGCAGGGCAGTGAAATTTACAGGAATGGGATTACAGTCTTTAACATGTAAAAAAAAAAAAAACCCACTCAAGCAGAGAAACAGCTCGAAGGCCAAAGAAAAGAGAATGCAATGGAGCAAATAAGTGAATTTTTATTGTAGCATAGCTACTGATAAAGTCAAACTGACTGTTTAGGGCTTACTTTTCCTTTATCAAAACAGCTCACAGGCTCAAGTTACAAAACTTCTTGCTCGGGTAAAGACAGGCTTTAAATAGGTAAACCCTTACTGCAATTGGCTGACAGACAACCACTCTGATAGGCTGCAATTCAGTTCTGAAAGTAATTGGTTAAAGAGGCTGAAAGGAAAAAGTATAAAATTACAGAACCAGAATACTGAAGTTTTCAGTGGATGACTGGCAAAGTTTCAGTCTGAGAACAGGGAGCCTAGGGTTTTAATCTCCAAGCCAATATATAACACTGTATGAGTCATCCCCATGCCCTCTAGCAATTTTTTTAATGGATTTACCACATGCCAAATAATGGCACCATGGGAACAGCAGAGAGTTAAGTCTTTAATTTTTTAGGGGGTTATTGACTAAAGTCCAAATTTTCATGTAAAGTTGTGAATTCTCCAGCTACCGATGGTCACACACTACCCAATAGTCTGCTACTATCTCAGTCTTGACTTTACTATGGGAATATTGTTGGGTTTGCGACTTTACTATTGACTCGGTTACAGATTTGCTATGGGAATCCGCTGTTTGAGAATTCGACAGTTGAATTCTTCTGACTTTAGTCAACCTTAGTCTTCAAATGTTCCACATATTAAAACTTGACAATAATCATGAAATCCATGAAGTCTAAAAGACTTTGCACTTCCTCGTTAGGATGACCCTCTACAAATTGCCAGTTTGGATAAGCAACTGTTAGAAGGCTGATTATTAATGGTTTAAACAATCCAATAGTTTTTACAGTTTAGATGTCCCCTAGAAGGCAGTTTCTGCAAAAAAACAAATTATCAGAATGATCATAAAAAAAGCTATAGCAATAAAAGATCATGGGCACTAAGGGTCAGACAAAATCTTTTGAAAAGTATGTTGCATCTTACCTAAAATAAATGACACCCACACTGATGTTGGTATTATAGAAACTTTATTGTTGTATAATGTACAAAATTTATGCCAGCATCTGTCAAATAGCAACTGGCATGAATCCAAACTAATAATAACAAACAGGAGTCTTTGATTGTCCATATTAATAACCAGAATAATTTCTGTAGGGTTAGGGGGCATGTTTATCAAAGAATTAATTTTGCCTCCCGAATTCACACTGTGTGACAATTAACCTATTTTGTAGCTAAGTCAAATGTGTATTTTCACTAAACAGTGTATTATTGCAGAGATGGACAAAGCACTTTCTTAGCATAGTCAGGTGAATTGTAACAATGGCATCATATTACAAATTCATCATTGTAGCAAATAAATGTTATCTTTACATGGATCTGTTTAAAAGAGACAATGTTACTACAAGTATAACTTTATTATTCTCTATATTAATTTCTAGCTTACTGGCAGGCAATTCCTAGTTCTTGGTTGCTGTAATTTCTAACTCTTTTAAATATCACATAACAAGAATACTAAGAGGAACCTTAGCTTAAGCCCCCTTCACTTTTATTGGCCTTTGCTATTTGTCACTTCGACATTTGAATGCTTCAAATTTTTTGGCATAATCGGCAAAATATGTGAAGTGGTGCATAATTTGTGGTTACCATGATGTAAGAACTTTAAGACAACTTGTTATTAATTCATACATCTACAGGACAGTTCACACTTTGATAATATAGGAGTGGAAGATTCAGTTTCCGGTTTCCTCAGCTTCTTAAAGGAGAACTAATGCTCATTAAGCTGGAAATACTCACTGATTGGAGTTTTAGGCTGCAGTGCTGCCTCCTTCTCCCTATACCAAGCCCATCTCTTCAGCTCTACACACCACTGTGATCTTCTCATTTCAGTTGAGCAAGGGCAGAAGCAAAATTCTAATGTAAAACAGCTTCTACGCTTGCTCAATTCTCTAAAGATCCAACAGGAAACAGGAAGTAAAGAGTAAAATGCAAGACCTAGTCCAGCTAAATGCATCCAATTACATAACTGCCTGTATTTTGCATTTCCACTTCAAGTTCTACTACATTACCCAGTTCCGACATATCTTCCTTGTACAACAATGCACATGCACAGATGAGCTGTATGACAGTGGACATCTTAATATGAAGGATACTGCATTCTCCTGTTTAACATCTGTAGCTGTAGTGAAATTTGAAAGCATTGGAAATGTTCCAAATTCATCAATTCTACCAGCTTGTATGTTAGAGCTTATAGTATTTATTTAGATCTCCCTCTTGTGACCAAATGTAAAATGACACTTGTTATTGTATTTTACATTTAGCAGGGTCTCACCGGATTTCTGCCCTGTGAAAGATTAACCAATCAGGGCCTTAAACTAGTAATAACTTGGTGTATGGGTGTGTCCTGTGTCTTTTGTTGGAAATTGTTGTAGGCGCAGCACTCTGCCTCCACCAGGCTAGTGGAGGGCTTCAGAAGGGAACCTATGCTAGGGATATGTATGCATGTCTATTTCACCTTAGGGTGTGGGAGTGGACAGTGTAGAATATCTAGCTGGGTAGCATTAGACCCCACCAGGAGCTTAGTGGCATAGGGTTCCTATTTTAATTCTCACTGAAAAGGCGATACACAGCTCATGGTTCATCAAGGGTAGGTTTAGGGACCAGGGCTTAGCCTTGTCTGCAGAAGGAAGCTCTGTGAGGATCTGTCCAGAGAGTTGGAGACACCCAGAATCCCCCTACGGAGCCACTTGTGTCCTATGTGATGATAATTGCTTGAACCCCTGTGTGGTTGAACTACAATTCTTTCTCTCATGTTTTACATGATAAATAAATGAATGTGTTGTTTTAGCAATGAACCACTGGTGTCCTATTTTGTGTATGGTAACTTTAATGCACCACATGTAGTGATAATATTTCTGGCCTACTCCAAAGTTTATGCGGGGCTGTGTCCTTGAGGATTCTCATAGCCTGCGTATATAAGTATACAGATGTGTAGGTACACTGGAGATGTAGCTGGATAACGGTTTTTAGTACATACCGTTACCATAGCGTTACACATCTTTGCATTATTTTCTGTTTGTGGCAATGTATATATGTGAATAAAAGATGGCAGCTGGAAGCATTCCAGGAGTCTTGTCAATGTTGCACTTATGCTAAAACATATCATTATAGTTAAATATAGAATTATCATGTTCTTAAAATATATTATTCCTTTTTCTATAGTGTCTTCCTGATCTCATTCCAAGTACATTGTACTGCAATTAGTTATTTATGATAATCACCTTAACGTGGACTACAAATATGAATGGATGGATATTACTGAAATATTATAGAGAAATTTCCCAGCACTCCAAAATATTAAAAATATACTTTATTGCCATTGTGGCAATAAAGTATATTTTTAATATTTTGGAGTGCTGGGAAATTTCTCTATGGTTTGCTTCAACGGTCCTCTGTTCCCGGGCACCCATTTGACTCAAAACGGGGATTGAGCGGCGGTACTGGCTGTAAGTAAAACTTAACAGCAATTTTCTCCTGATTACTGAAATATTGTCTGAAGTCATTGGTGGAAAACTAGTTTATGCAGAGTTAATTATAAGACAGGTGTAAGTGAAACATATATAACCCCCTAGAAACAATTATCTTACCAGCTATTATTTTCCAGTCTAAATAAATGATTTATGTAATGTATACAAATTACTTATTTTTTTACTCTCACCTGTTTTCAATGCAGGTAAAATGTCCTCAGCTTATTGACAGACAGCATACAAAGTAAGAAAAAAGTGCAGGTAGTACATACGTGGTTCTGATCCTGGAGTTAGTCAGGTCCTTGAATTGACAATATGGATCCCTGACATTACATTCAAACTAATGTGCTGCAGAGAAAATTTGTGAAAACAAAATAACTTCTATAAGAAAGTAAGTTGAAAGCATAATGGGAACAGGAAAGAATTCCAGTGCAAAAAACTAGTTCAGTAGAAACATTTTGTCTTAGCCACCAAATTTCCTTGAAATCCCATCATTGTCAGTCACAGTTAGCTACAACAGAAACAATGATATGCAATGGATCACTAAAAGATAAATGGCAGTGGGTTGTCATGGAATAATGCACTGGTGCGTGTGTTTTTATATATTCCCATATTCTGTATGTATTACTAGACAGAAACATATCTAAAGTTTCTGGTGCCTTTGAAGAATTTTTTTAAATGAATTGAACTGTTCTACAAAGGTTTATTTGTTTGTATTCATATAGAATAGTTTATGAAGCTTTTTGGTTCCTAAACTGTAATTGCATTGCCCTCTACTGTATGTTTCTTTTACTTAAACATGTAAAACTCATTCTGACAATTGATCACATAACAGGAGCAAACGTCTCTCACAGGAAGGAAAAAAATGCAAGTTTAAAAAAAAGTGACTTCTGTTGGGAAAAAAATTGGTTGCTTCCCTGACTAGATTAACCATGGTAATTGCCATAGCTTTTTTAACATATTGAGCAGTGCTTTCAGGCAGCAGTAATAAATAATGTGCACTTAGCTGCACAATTGGTCATTCGCAGTCCTATCACAGCAACCTCCCCCCCATTCTAGGAAGATAAATGTGATTTAAATTAATAGCCAGTCTTAAATAACTCCTCAGCTGGTAAACGATGCATTTATCAGGCACAGACAGGCAGTGTCCTTTGATTCATGGTCCCCCCTTAACATTGTGAAGGGTGCATACAAAAATTGTTATTCCTTTTTAATAAAGTGTTGCAGACAGTCTTCAGTCATTTATCAGGGAGGGTGGCTAACAGAAATATTGTAGCTGCAGATGAATGAGTAGGATAAAGCACACATTTCTCAACAAAAATAATCGCAGCCCAAATAATCTCATAAAAGTCAGCTTTTAAGAGCTATGAAACAAAATACATCCAAGTGAAAGATACAGCCATGATTTTGTGTTTAACTAAAGGCAAAACTAAGGAAACTATTACAGGGAACAATATATCTTTATGTAGCAAGAATCTCATACATTTAGTTACTGTGAAATTCATATTTTTTGTCATCCTTTTTTTATTCTTTCATTTTAAGTTTTAAAGATATATTGAGCTGCTGTTTTTTTTTTCCCAGTTTGTTAAAAGTTTTATTGCACTGTTTTATTAAAAGAATGATTCCAGACTTATTTTCAACGTTTTTTTATAGATAAGGAAGTGAATTTCCTGTGACATCTTCATTATGGTCGCAAACATTTGAATAATTACGAGCAGTGAAAAACATTAACAGTTTCTATCCAGCTATTTATTTATTAATATTAATTGCAATGATTAAATGCCAAATTCTCATTATTAAATACTAGTCATGTCGTTTTCGTGTTCCTGAAGTTAAAAACTGACAAGAAATGATGTTACCTGGGTGGAAAGCTGAGTGACATTAGCCTTGATCCCCGGAGTTCTAATTCATCCAAAATCAGTGATAACATCAGTCGTTACTGTGTCCTCCAATGTTCAGGATTGATATCACAGGACTAATACCAACCTAACAGCTATATGTAAGCAATATTTAATATGTATTATTAGTATGTTATGTTAGATAAATTATTGTTATACACAGAGATGGGATTTATCTATCAATCCAGAAATCTGAGTCAACATTTGGAATGAATGATCAAAACAGACTTTCCTTCTTTCTCTCCTCTTCCCTTTTCTCTTTGCTTTTCTTTCCTTCTTTCTCTCCTTCTCTTTCATTCTTTCTCTTCTCTTCCCTTTTCTCTTTGCTTTTCTTTCCTTCTTTCTCTTCTTTGTTTCCTTCTCTATCTTTCTTTCTTCCTTTCTTGCATTGTTTTGGTTACTTAGTTATAAATTATACAACAGTAAGTTAATGAATACATCGGTGCTTGTTTGCAGCAGTTATAACTTGTTGGTTGCACTTTGGTATATTGCAGTCTAATGGAAGATTATTCATATCTACATGGCTGAAAAAGAGCTAGTTTATGTGAATAAAATAAATACTGCCATGTCCTCTTTTAAAAAGAATATTTATAATCAGCACTGCACTGTTTTTGTGATGTGCAGTTTTCATAAAAATTATTTTGATGTCATTGCGTATCATTTCTGTCTTTTGTCAACTTCTTTGACCCTAAGCACTGAGTGGTAAGCTCACCAAGGTGCAGTAATAACAATGGCTTGTTTTTGGCATTATAGCTTGAGTCAGGCTGTCTTAAAAAAGACAGTAACAGTAAAAATTAAAATGCCCCGAATAGTATTTATAGTTACTATTGATTCACTCTGCACTTCTGAAAATTCTAAATTGTGTCAAGAAATTATGATCTTCAGCTTTTTAGCTTTAAAAACATTGGATTTCGGGCACACTTTCACACACATAAAACAGTGGGACTGGGTGAGGTTTTTTAACAACATGGCCTTGATCAGTAAATATGAAAACTAACAGATAACAATAAAAATCATGAATTTCACTTGAAAGATAACCCTTAAGATAAGATCCATTAAGATAAGGCCTTAAATTATATAAAAATGGATAATAATTGTTCTTGATTGTCTTAATGACTATTGTAAAATTACTAACTACTTTATGCTCTTTTCTTCTCTCCTCTTCATTCTTTCCCAAACTCCCTTACTCACAAATTTGTACCTGCACATTTTCTTCCAAAAATATTTTTTTTTGGTTCATTTAACACAAGTAAACTTTTCTTACATTTTTTGTTTTCATAATGTACATATTGTACAGGTAAATATTACAAGAGCTGAGTAAAGCCTAACTGAATGTTTATGCAGACCTTTATTTGCATAGTACTGCTAGGTTATGCAGTACTAAACAAATGTTCAGCATAGTACAAGTGAAGTATAGCATAAAAAAAAATACATCACTCTATAAGGTCCAGACAATGAGTAGGATAGGAAGATGGAAGTTTATGCCCCATAGCTCTTACAGTATAAATGGTAGGGTGTTATACACAAGTAGGGCAATAAGTGCAGTAGAGATATGGAGCAGCACAAAAGAAGAGTTTATAATAGATCAGGGATTTACTCTTTAATGAAAAGAGGAGAAAATTAGGAACATACAGACACAAAAGATGAGGAGAGATTAAGGAAAATGCAATGGATTTAAAGGGGAACTATAATCAAAATGCATCTTTATATATGCAGTACTATAACTTAGTGAGAAGTGTTTCTCCTCAGTAGTTTTTTCATGTGATGCAGAATGGTTGAGTTGGCAGCATTGATAAACTCCTGCACCAGGAAATTTGTGTTTGATGTGTACCGGCTAGTTTGCCATAAAAAGGTACCCTACTTACTGTTTAGCACATGAGCACAAGTCAGTTTTCCCTTTGTAATCTCCTGTAAACAAGCTTAATTTAAGTGGTCAAAAAGTCAGCACACTGCTTAACCAATAGCAGTCAGGCAACTTTTTCTTCTCATGTTGCCTGACTTGCAGAACAGAAAGAGGAGAGGGAGCAGGGGGAAGGAAAATGTCAGCTCTCAGGAAGACTAATTAAGGGAAACAAATGGCAAGTATTATTTCTTCAATAAACTTTTCTTAACTATTTGTGTCAGCAATTGGCTTAGTATAAAGGAGTTTTATATGCATGTGTACAGGTATATCAGCACTATAGTGCCCCTTTAAGTTCTTTGAATCTTAAAAGATCCAGTAAATAATTTGTTTTGGAGAAACTTTTAGATTTTGGTAAAATTATCTGTCACAAATCAGATCCCTAGCATTGGCTTGTGAGTGCAGCATTTGATCATCTTTATGGGACATGTGTTTGTGTAAGTATCGTTCTTCATATCTTCAGATTCATGGCTCCTGCTTCTTGAGTTTTCCTTTCTTGCTCCCTGTGTTTGGTAAGCTGCAACTTTGTTCCTTGCTTCTATCCTGACTCTGGAATTATGGTTAGTTTCTTGCTTCTCTTCTATGTTTCTGGTTATGAGCTACTGTCCCACATGCAATTAATTTACTAACAGTCGATGAGTTTGGTGAGGCTGGAGAAGGAAGCCTGGTTCCATTGACTTCTGACTACATTTTACTCAGTGGCAATTGTGAACATCAGAATGTTGGAGTTTCATTCCCTCAGAGGTGTTGCTAGTTTAACCTAAATTACAGATACTAGCAAACCCTGACATTGAGTTGAGATGACAGAATATTGTCATAATGAAAGCCCATATTAACATACTTCAGTATATTATATTCTTATATCAAAATGGAAGATAAAGTTTACATTGTTTGCATCTTCTTAATTAGAAGGAACTTTGTATTTTTCTTTATAAAAACATTAAAAATCACCAGAGTAGCTGTAAGGTGTGCAATGCAACAACTAAACAACATGAAAGTTAACAGAGAGAAAATGACAAGCATTTTGCCATATATAGGGGTGGTATCAGTCAAGAGGAGTCTGAAGGATGCAGAGTATGATGGCCTGGGACTGAGGTAAAGCAAGTGGGTGCAAAATGTTCTATGTGTTATAGGAGAGAACAGATTAGATATAAAAGGAGAATTCACTACTGTGCATGTCAGAGGTAAATGGTATGATGTCTGAGTCCAACTCTGCCATTTTCTTGTTTTTCCATTAATCATTATGCTCTCAATTTACATCACAATTTTCATTATGGTGACCCAGCTGATCTGGTATGGCCACCACAACCCCTCTGTATTGCAGTGCCTACTTCTGGTGCACCCCCCTGATCAGGATAAGTTTCTGGAGGTGTAGGGGGAGGAAGTGCTGTGGGTGAGAGGAAGGGGCCTGTTGCCAATCCTGTACTGGAGACCTATGTTATGTAGTTCCTGTTTTTTGGATTGTGCGAAAAACCATAATAGCCAGAGTTAACCCATGTAAGTATGGGGAGAACATACAAACTCTATGCAGATGATGCCCCAAGTGAAATCAAACTCAGAATTCAAGGCAGCATTGCTAATGACTGTGCCACTGCTCTGTTTAAGGTAAGCCTTAGGGATCTAGCCTAGGTAGAGGCAGCAGAAGGATATCACCTGGTTCTATACAAAGAGCCATTTCCTTCCATATAGAAGATAAGATGTGTTTAACCCATGCATATTAAGTACACAGTGGTTGCCATTTTCAGCATTTCACTTAAAAATAAATACAATATAAATGCTGTCACAGTAATTAAAAAGAGAATAAAATTCTCATTTGGTTTCAAAATCACAGTTTGTCCTTGGTTAACAGAAAAGACCCCCGAACAGAGTCGAGCAAGAATAAATTAGCTCTTTAATTCAGTTTCATTTTGTAAAAAAAAATGCAAAAGCAATCCTCTTGTGTATAGGGCAACACACAGGCCTCATGCACAGGTAACAGTCAATCCATTAACCTTTGCTTCTTGCTTAACCTGTATGTCACACGTATCACAATCATCCTTCTTTTAATACCTTTCCCTTAATAGTAGCTCACCCAGAACTGAAAAGGGCAGAGCTACTCCTCATGACATTGACTGTGCTTCTACCATAATAAGCTTTCTTTCACTCCCCCTCCCTCATGCTCCCTTCGCCTGCACAGTGTGGATCACTACAGTGTCAGCAACCATTTTTTTGGAAGGTAATCTAAAAAGAGCTGTAGAGGCAGGGGTCATGTTAAGCTGTAACGCAAATGTTATTCCTCGATTATCTAGCTGGGGTAAATGTCAACTGCTTCAGGCTAAAGCAATTGGAAGAGTAGAGTGTGAGAATATAATAACAGGGAAAAAAGAAGAAAGAAAAGGAGGTTAAATCTGGGCTTGACTGAAAGACTACAATAAAAATGAAACCAAGCTCTTCTTCCCTTTTTTCTTGTTTTTTTTTTTTTTTCAGTTTTCTTTTTTCTTCGACCCTGACATTATGCTGCCTCAGCTAGATTATAACTGGAGTCTTTTTGTGTTGACACTTTCCATACACGGATCCGTATACTACACTAACTTGCTGCTGTTCTACAGCAAAGTAAAATGCTGTTTCTTGGTCATTCTAGATCATAATGAATAAGAGTTATCTGATTCACTATAAAATCCAAGCCTTGTAGCGCCCCTACTTCTGTATCGACTTTAAATAAATAAATAATATATATATTATCCTTAAAAGGAAAAAGACAGATAAACAACAAATCTATAGCATGGTGAAATTCTACTGTTTGGTCCAACAATCAAATCCCCATTCATATCAATGAAGTCAAAATAATCACGTCAGTTATACTTTCATGCATTTTGTGGGATGCAGGATTTCAACATTTCCTCTCCTATTTCTGGTCAGCGTGAAGAGGGGGAGATAAGTGATGCAGGGACAAGCAGCAGGAAGCCCTACCAATATTAAAAAGCACTGGCAATTTTAAAGCCAATCATTTATGATATATAAATGTAGGTGTGTGTAAAAATGTCTGCACATACAAGTGCCTGCATGTTTTTCAAAAGTGTCTGTGTGACTATGTGAAGAAATGTTTGTGTATAAAAATGTCTTTATCTAAAACTGTCTGTGTATGTAAAGGTGACTATATGTTTATAAGTATTTCTGTGGGTTTGTGAAAGTGTCTATGGGTATAAAACTGTGTATATGCAGGTAGAGTTTCTTTATTGTGGCATCTTTAAGGCAAACACATACACAGGGACAGGCAAAAGAAAGGTCCCAGTCCTCCCTGGTGAAGACAGGTGAACCCTGAAACAGTGTGATCTTCACTCTGCAGTTTGGAGGTTTCTTTCTTGTTTGTGAAAGTGTCAATGTACTTCATCCCATTTCCCAACTCATATGGGGTTATTCACTAAGGTGCGAATTTGCAAACAGTGGATTCCCATAGGGAAATATACTCAGTTAAGGGTGGTGGTGGTAGTGGGGGTTAAATACTGACTGCCAACTATCACCATTAATCTGAGGGAAGGGCATCAGTACCCTGGAGTACACTCCACCTGATGGCTATGTCTCTTTAATGACTATTCTGCACAATCTAAACTTGTCATTTTAACACTCATTGTACCTTATACTACAAACCCCAAAATCAGAAAAGTTGGCACGTTGTGTAAATCGTAAATAAAAA
>WMED01004799.1:0-20246 GCA_019650415.1 Pipa parva
AGACTTTGTAAAAATGAACATTTGTGTCATTCTCAAAACTTTTGGCCATGACTGTATGTTATTGACATAACTGGCGACCAAAATGTTACAAAATGGTGATATTGTTCTTTCCTAAGATAATTTATGCAAATTGCTAGTATGCAGTTTTTCATATAGAAAAGATAGTTTTGGTGGTGTAAAGGTTGCATAATTTTGCTTTAATATACATATATAATAAACCTATTCATGAGATTGTGCTCAAAAAATGACGATGTGGCAATTTGCTTCTTTGTGGAAAGAATTGAATAGTAAATTTGCATAATCAACTTCAGTGCATAATGGGCAAATTGACATGGGTTGTTGCAAATGTATTTACTAATGACTGAGACCCTAATTGTTTTTTAGGAATTAAAATTGAATCAATTGAGTTAATGGCATTGACACATTGTACCTCATCACACAGTTACATGGTTAGTATCAAACTATTAAAAATAAATAGATAAGTGAAATGGAAGCTACAAATTGTCACTTTATACTATTATTTACTCATCAAGCGCTTTTAGATCCCTCTCCTTTATACTCTCACATTTTATACACACATTGTATTATACTAGAGTCATTTTACTACAGATCCATACATTTACATTAGTCCACATTAAACAACATTTGTTATGTTGTTGACCAATCCCTTAATATGTCAAAGTGAACTTGTAACTTGCCACCTTTCTCCGTGGACTTTATTACCACTGGCCACAGCTTTGGTCCATTATCCAGATTTCAGTCCATTTCAGTCCAAGAAAACTGCACCTTCCACATCAGCAGTCCTTAGTTTACATAATAAGAATATTTGTGGGACAGTTTTACATACTTTAGCACAATATCCATAACCTTTCTCCTACCCGAGTTTCTACTTTTCTCCTTATAGAAACAGATTAGATTTTTTTTTAGTAACATTTGTTTTTCATAAATCTTTGCTAACTATCACTTATGACACATTTATCTGTCACATACTCTGGTTTATGATCCATAAGTATTGCTAAGTTTACAGGTTTGTAATTACTAAGGGAAATCTTTTTACAAATATAGCTGCCACATTTTCTTTACAACAATCTAATGGTACACTTCCAGCTATTAGTGAATGTATAACAACTAAGAAGAAGGTTCAAACATAACTACTTTTTTTGGGAATTGTAGATAGAATCCATCTGGTCCTGATCCATTATCCAAATGTAATTGTTCCCCATAGCTCCTTTGCTGTTGTATTAATGCAATTTCTTCCACTTGATAATCCTTCACTTTATTTGTTACATTATCCTTCACTCTTTACTGTTTTGTATGCATAAAAAATAAAAAAAGTCATTAAATAAGTTTTCTTTGTCCTCAGCAATCAACACAAAGTGTGTGCACTTTGCTGAGACATTGTCTTTTTACCATGTATATATTTAATAATTTTTGAGTATTTGTCTTAGATTACTCAACAATTTACCTTATTTAACAGTAAAGTGCTTATTAAAAATGTCCATGAAAGGAAAAATCTGGTCAAACTGGTAAGAGGTCCAATAGTGCTTCTTTTTCAGTAGGGGCTTCAATAATATGTCCCACAAAAATACTGTATATCTGTAACGAGTTTATAGATCTTTTTCCCTTGGTTGTACTGGCAGTATTATGTATCTTGTCTGTTTCAGGGTAGCTATGAAGTTGAGCCTCTACCTCCTCTGCTTTTAAAGAGAGACTTATAAAATACTAATATTTAGCAGATTTGTTTTATTCCATTATTTAGTTCTACCCATAATGTTTCTACATCACATCAACTATTCCTCTTTCAATTCCCCCTCACCTGTTATATTGGTTATAGTCCTCTTAAAAATGGCATTGCATTTAATGTGTAAAATATTATTACCATGATATAATGCTAGAGCTAGTTTATAGTGCTTTTTGTTTATCCATAAAATATAGTCATTACTCTGCATATTAGAAAACAATGATAGTATGGAAATTACTTTGAAATTGTACATTATGTATTTACAACTTCTACTACATCCAAACAATTTCAATTAAAATAGAAAATAATGTGGCTGAATTGGGCAGACTCTAGTTTCTACATTCTTTTGACTATAGTTAACTGCAGTAAGTATATAATATTTTCATTGTTAGGTACCATGTTTACTGTTAAGTCAAAACTCCCTACTGTTATCTACAGCATATTTTTCAGGGGTTTAGAGAGTGGATATGGTGTTATGTTTGAAAGAAAAATACAAATTTTATGTGAGGCTGGTTTCTCTTAGTGCACAGACAAATATCTGAAAAAGGAGAATGCCCAGCAGTTACTGGCAACAGCTAAGAAACATGCTTTTCACCTTCATATATATTTTTGTGCAGAAGTTTTAAACTCTAAAATAAAAAAAACAATTACAAATAAAAATAGAAAATATAATTCTGCAGACTCTAAAATATACTTGTTCATACATTCAGTATTAACGTATGTCAGTTGACAGGTGTATTTGTAGATGTAAACTCATTTTATCTGAAATATGCTAATTTCATATTTACAGCATATTTTCCAAACTAAAAATGAAAGTTTGTTAGGTGTACTGTATATTTATATATATATATATATATATATATATATATATATATATATATATATAGGATTATGAATCTAATAAAAATAAGGGTGGAAAGTCATAAGCAACAAAAATAAAAACCATAACTGTATAACTGTTAGGATCCCTGGAGCAATGGGTAGAAAAAAAGTGCACTAAATTTGGAGGAAATAAATCAAGTATTCTGATGACAACAGGAGCATAACAAGACCACTATATTTGGTGTTTAAAGGTGTCATGGGACCGAAATAAAAGAGCGAGAAAGAATTTTAAGGAATAATAAATATAACAATGTTCCATATATAAAGAATGATAAATTATGAAAGTTGAAATGTAAAAAAAGTATTAATCCAAACTTACCATATAGTTTAAGAAATGAATAAAATAAGGAAACGGATTTATTTATAGCATATTGAATATATTGTTTTTTCTGTTTTTAAAAAAAGGAGGAAACTTAATAGATGGAATTCTAATGAATCGTAAAAACCTTTTAAAAAGATTTACAAATAAAAACAGGACTGCAAATAGGTGGTCTTCGTGTTTGTTCCCTAAACAATGAACAATCTGAAAATCTAAAAATAAAAAGAACATCTTTTTTAGGTATAAATGGAATATGGAGGGATGAATGTTAAAAAAAACAAGTCAACCGATGGACTCCATTTTAATTAGAGCACTATGCCACTTATTTTTTAGAGCAATATATTAATAGTAAGAGGTCTTTTTTCCTGCACACGTATATGCTACTTGATGTTTTATTCATAGTATTTTTTGATGGAGTAATATAAAAATACTTATTTCTTACTTGTGAAGGGTATGAGATGGAGGTTCATTTCTTTCATTTTGTCCATAACAGCTCGTCCTGGCTTCGGGAATCACAGAATGCTTTTCCAACATGGCTGATGCAGCTGTGGTGATAATGCCAAGACCATCCCTCACCCTTGCTTCTAAACCATAATCCCAGTCATCATATGAAACAGAAACTAAACCAGATGGAAACTCATATGGTATAATATCAGTATTTCCTGCTACCAAACTAGGAACTATCCAGACATAACCATATCCCATGAGACCAAGAGAGCGGGCTTCCTCAAAAATGTAAATTGCTTCCTCCTTTGAACAATAAAGGAGTATAACAGAAGAATGAATTTTCTTCAGCTGAGTTAATGTTTTTGCATCAGTATAAGCTGTATCCACAGTAATTGTATTCTGCACTTCCCAGCCAACAAAACTATTATCCACAGTGTTTTTAATGAAACTTATAAAGTCTCGATATCCAGGAAATGTGCTTGTTATGATGGAAAACACATGCCAGTCATATTCTTCCATTATATTTAGCATAACAATGGCTTGCTGCTTGATGGAAGCTCCAAACTGGAAGAATGTGGACATTTCATCCTGGAAAACATAGACAGACACAATTGTTAATAAGAAGCAACTAAGAAACAAACAATAATACAAATATAATATATATATTATTTCTATATCTTCTACTGATTAATGGATGACATATTGACATTAAGATTAAATCATATATTATATTCTAATGGTTTTCAATGTGAAAATAGCAGACAGATATAAGTTGCCTTATTGCTTTTCTACACATTATTATTTAATTTGCGAAATGTCTAAAAAGTCCTGGTGGTAAACATAGTATTTAGAGAACACAGACCTTTCTTAACGAGAAGGTGAGACATTTCATTGGATGGTGGCAAATGCTTCTATGAGTTCCTTTCTATTCTCTAATCTTTTGATAGTAATTCTGCACACCCATATACCCCATATATAGCCTGTCCCGCTATTTGAGCTAATGGGAGAAATCAATAATGTTTACAAAAATATAAAGAATGTTTAAAAATGGATAACACATAGAAAAACGACAATAACATTTTCTCTTCTTGATAAATATGCATTTATACTAGTATTGTTTTTCTAACATAAAGGCATGCGCTTTTAATGTCATGTGATATAAAAAAAAATGTGTAAACTGATCAAAATTATTTTCAGACTCATCTGCAAATATACATTTTACTTTCCCCCCCCTTGGACACTAATTATAACAGTGCTTCTTACAGTAATACATTGAAATGTATTTGCAGAGAATATTCATATCCATCTTAAGTAAACCAAATACAGTAGCTTCTTCCCATATTGATAAAGTCTGAGAAAAATATCTACACACACTATGAACTATGTCCTCTCCCTTTCTCTCTAACTACAGAAATAATCATGATAAATTCAGTTTGTGTTCTTCAGCAAATCCTTTTCAGTTCTTTGTCACAGTCTAAACAGATGTTGTAAAACTGAAAAGAAGAGCAATCAGCATTGCCTCATTCATTTGGCCTGTTAAGTCTAAGTCTAACAAATGATTAGAGTTAACGCATATAAATTCACAACTTTAGATTAAAAATCAATTAGCTTTATTACATATGAGTTTACTGTAAATTAGGAAATCAGATGTTTCCATTACTCTTTGAACCACATTTGTTAATAGTTTTGCTGGCTTTTGTTAATTGCCATTAGCAAATACATTTTACATAAATGAATTGTTGTGTTACATATCTACAAGTTGTAAATGCATAGAGGAAACTGGTTCATAAAATCAAATGTCTGTGTTTGCGATTTTTACTTATTTGAGGAATTATACAATTAAAATACAAATGAACCTTCAAAATTTAGAAAATGAAATTCAGCATTACAAAATGAAATAGTTCAAACTATAAAAACCATATCTGTGCTGTGGTAGAATCTGGAGCAATGTAACTGTATAGAACCTCATACATTGTGAACTATAAACAATAAAATTAAATATACAGGTTGGAATAAAATGAAGAGATGCACACATACTCCAAAAAAATGTCAAATAATAATAAATAAACATAGGCAATAAAATGTCATTCATAATGAGTAACACTAATAATTGTCATTCTTTTTGTTCTTTGCTTAATGAAGATGGGCCATACCTGTAGTACAATAGCTATATAATACTCCAGCACTCCTCAATAGTAAAAGCAAATTTCTTTTATTCAGACCACATGTGAACCTATGTGGTCTGAATAAAAGAAATTTGCTTTTACTTTTGAGGAGTGCTGGAGTATTATATAGCTATTGTTCTGCTCAAGACGTCTATGGGCTCCGGAGCACCCGATTTTACTCTTAATTGGGGATTGTAGCAGTTGGTATCTCTCTTTTTTCTGTTGACCATACCTGTAGTAGCAATAAGCATTGCATATACAGTATGTATACATATATATGTTTGTTCTCATAGAAGATATCAGTTTGCATACTATTTTTTGTCATGACACTAATAAGAAATACATAGAGAAATTCATCAACAGGGGCAACTGTTTACAGAAGTCTAGTAACCAGAAGCAACCAATCAGAAGTTTGCTTTCATAATTCTAGTTCCCCTGTACTAGTGAATACTAACAGCTGCTTGGTTGCTATGGGTTACAAGATCTCTAGAAATTTGCCCATTTTGATGAGTTCTCCTGACTGTCTGTAGTATATTTTTTTTTAACCAATTTTAACTATAGTTATGTGTTCCTTAATCTACAGAGGTCCTTGTATTTTCCTAATAAGTTTAGAAGAGATATACCTCCGTATTTGCTAACTTTTAGTATCTGTTAGCTATTGCACATATAAATTATCCAGACTTCGTAAAATGTTGTTATTTCATTATTTATAAATATTGGCAAAACATGGAGTTAGGGTAACTAACGTTAACTCTTCAAGTCTCACTGCAGTCTTATGGAAATTCTACACATCATGATATCCAATGAGTTGAGTCAAATGACAAAACCAGATTTTGCTTCCTCTGACATCATGAGCTCTGTTACATCCATAGAATCTAGCAATGCAGGATGAATGTTAATGTAATAACCATTAAGCATAATCTCCAGGAAAAGCCAAGGTGCTTATTGTACTGTTCTTACTAAGGGGGGAATTCAACATTTTGCGAAGTAGTGCGAACAGTTTGAGCGACTGCGATAGTCGCGAACGCAAGAGAACTTAGCAATATTTTGCGTGCGCATGCACGGGAATGTCTAATTACATTGAAAATCCTACAAATTAACAAGTCTATTATCTATATTACTTCACCAATTCAAGGCCCCACAAAGTTAATTCAAAAATAATATCGCTACAAATCAATTTGTTGAGTAAAAATAGTCACGACTTCGCTCCTCATCGCACAAAAAAAAGATGCGAATACACTTGGCGAACAACTGGGCAGCGACGATCGCTAACGCATGCTCAGTGTGGTGTAGTCGGGCAGAGAGAAGGAGGATGCAAAGTCATGCGGAGTGATGAATGAAGGGAGGTGACGTCAGTCTCCCACTATCCCACTCACTATTTAATGAATTTTACATATATTACTAATGAAATCTTGTTCCTACGTCATGTTGTAAACTAAACACAGTCACCATTCTAATTTTTCGTTGAATTTGCGACACACTCAACACTACAGCCCTGCCATCAAACCCAGAGCCCTGCCATCAACCCCGGAGCCCTGCCATCAACTCCATAGCTCACCACTCTGATCTGGCGAAGGCAAAAAAGAGCATTGCAGCATCACAGCTAGTCGTATTCGCAACTTCGACAAACTCCACTATTGTCGAAGTACCTGTGCACACGCACGCAAACTAATGGAAAAGATTCGCCAGTTTGTGAGTAGTGAAGTCACTCGAATTGAATTAACCTCGCGACCATTCAAATCGCTTTGTCAAAATGGCCGCCAGATTGCTTCTGTCGAACAGGCGCACACCACCAGACTTTTGCAAGACATTCAAATCGCTTCACCTAGCTTTGCCTGACCTCGCGACCATTTGAGTCGCTTCGTCAAACTGGCCGTCATATTGCTTCTGTCGAACAGGCGCACCTTAATTAAGGGTCACATTCCCAAAAAATGAAGTAATCTACTTATCAGTCAACACATTAATTAACATATAGGGCTTTGATTTTATGTATATATTATATTTGAACTTTATTAATGTCTAATATCTGTATTTATGCATATTGATCTATTTCTCGAATGGTCGCGAGGCGAGACGAAGCGATTCGAATGTTCTCAAGAGTCCAGTGGTGTCCACCTGTTCAATATAAGCGAACTGGTAACCATTTTAGCGAGGTGACTCAAATGGTCACAATGACTGGCAAACCTTGGCGATGTGATTATCGCAGTCGCTCGGACTGTTCGCACTACTTCGCACAATGGTGAATTCCCCCCTAATTCTTCCTGCAAAGTCATTGGTTCTAGTTCACAAATCAGTATAAATCAGAAAAGGCACACATATAGGGAAGCTGTAGAGATACTGTATATGACAAATTATTTGTTTTCTGGTGTCTGAAATTCTTGTTGCCTGGTTTCAAAAACCCAATCAAACATCATTAATTATCAGTTGTATTTACTGTATAAAAAGCTTTGCATTATAGGTGAATTAACATGAGCTGGAACTATGATATAGGATTCTAGACAATTGTGAACAATTGTCCCTATTAATTCCTCTGAATGCCTTAGCTGTTAACAGCATTCACTGCAACACAAAAAACTTATTGAGTTTAACTGCAGTCATATGACAAAACTACCAATAACACAAAATAGCTACCGGTATATGTGATGAGCTGTGTCAAAATGGCAAAACAAGCTAAGCTGCCTCTGGAATAATCAACTGTGATAAATCTCTACCAAAGTGAAATCAAGTTATTATGTTCAAAAAGTAAATCACCTGCAAAACATGTCCAGAACAACAACTTTAAAATATGTCAACAATTCTGATTAAGCAACTTGCATTTGCCTGTAGAATGCAATGAGCCAAACCCATAGTCACTGATGCTATTATGCATAAAGTGACATTCCCCAAACAATGAATATTTCCTCAACCCAACCAACTGAAACTCCCACCATCACCTTCATGTCAGTGAATATCAATAGAATAGGATAATGCTCCGCACATCAGAAGATGAAGGCACTGTTTAAAATTGGAAAAAATAAATAAATATTGCCTTTCTGAGGATTTTTTTTAATAAATGTTTTTCTTGTTTTTCATTAAAAGTTGATATGACCACTTAAATTATAAATATATCACTACTGGATAACTCCTTACCTTTCCCCAGATTTGGAGAACTGTATCTATTTTTATTCCAAGCATAATAATAATTATAATAATAATAATGATCAACATAACAGTAATACAAAAGTTTTCTAATTAATTTAGTGGCTTTTATTTAAATGACTGTTTTTCACCCCTGTCATACTACTCGGCTCCTCCATTTACATTTCTCACCACATACCACTGTATGAATATGATGAAAAAATACAGTAAATACAATCTTTTTCATCATCTCCCCTGCTTGAATAACATGCCTCAGTATGTCTACTGCACTCTAATATTTAGGTCATTATAGATGTGAAAGGTATAGCATAACTTCTAACTGATTACTTTTGCCAACTGTGCAGAAATGCATTATTTATGTTAATTAAGGCTCCCTTGCTGGGCACTGAACATTTAATTACAAAGTTTCTACAAAGGTAAAACCCAAAATACACCTTAAAACAGCTGTTTTAAAATGAAAATAGTCAAGGTGACTTTGGTATTGTTGAACATTGTTTAAAAATGAAATTTGTTTTTTTCATTTTCTGCCTGTGATAAATAACAATTATGTGGGTATTGTGGTTCACTAATAATCCACACAAAACATCTGTTATTAGGTAGCAATGAAAATCAATAGTATTTAGTGATTCTGATGGGAATTATCACAGGGAATTAAAAACTCCTATTACAATATTAGCCATGGTAAAGAATCTGAATTTTCTGAGGCACATTCTAAATAATAGTTTTGATGTTTGAAAGAGAATATTTACCTTCCTCGCAATAAACAATTTTATCAAAATGAGTTAATATTAAATTAGTATTCCTGGAAAACCTTCCCAAAAGAAATACATTTTGGTTGGTCAAACTTTTTTTTTCTGTCAAGACAAAAAATAATTTCTCTAAAGTAACTGCAGTTCACCAGTATTATTTCCAGTAGCAAAATATTTGCCAAGGCCCCTCAAAAAGTCAGACCATTTCATAAATAAGCCTACTTATTTACTTACTTACTTATTTATTTATTTACTTACTTACTTAATTATTTACTTACTACCACAATCTTTACTGTGGACAATAAAATAAATGCCCTTTAATTCACTGTTATTAGAAACATTGGGCGTAGCATTATTAATGATAATAAAAAATTGCAACAAAACACATTATGGCAGCAGGTGGCAATTAGCAACTGGCATGAAAAAAGGGAAAACCACTGGAGTCTCAGGCTTCCTGAGGAGAAGCCAAATCTGTACACTGCAGGCAAATTGTGGCACAGTCATAACTCACCAAGATTGGGTATTAGCAATTACCCTGTATAGTAACGTGGATGCTTTTATGTTCAACTAGCTGATAAAACAAGGCCCTGTTATTTTTGGAAAATTAAATAATCCCCAACCTGGCAGATGACCTTTTTATGCAACTGGCTAACTGGAACAGTGCTGTGTAATTTACATAGAGAAAATGTTCACACATTTCCACAACCATAGAAATACAGATGATATCTTATAGATGGCTATGAACTGTAAATCATTATATTAATATCCACTTACTATTCTGTTCCTTTATGTATAGTTAAGCAAGGAATGTTCAAGGCTCTTTTGATGTCATTGATTAAGTATTTCATTAATTCAGGCAATGCTGGTATCCAATTTATAACATAACTGAAAATCATATTTGGTAGGACCTAAAACATTCCGCCAAATCTTTTCACGGCCAGTTTCCTTTTCATGGGTTTTGGGCTTAATTCAAGCAATATGAGCACCAATTACATGTTAGAGAACCCTATTTGCATAAATCTATATTTATCCAAATAAAGGGGGATAGAATTTATACTGTTGTAATAGTTACATAGTTCCCAAGGCTGCCATCACAAATTGAAGGGCTCCCGCACAACTTGACAAATGGAAACCCCCAACATGATTTTTCACCCCCATTTACACTGCAAAAATGTCCAGTTACATTACTCAGTGACCCTTTAGGCCATCAGTTTCATTGCCCAATACTCTGAAGCCTAAATATGTCTGTTTTTCTGAACCCCTCTGATTTGCTGAGCTGGTGGAACCTCCACAGCAGTACCCCCTTGTTAGAGGCTCTGAACAGAGCTATTAAGGAACAAATAGACAAGTCCATCATGTTTAACCAATATCAAAATACATTTATAAATGAATAAAAATCCTTAGTTCACTCTTATTAATGGAGTCAGGTGAAAACACATATTTAACATCAGAAAAAGCATTAGAAAAAGTCTTGCCCAGCCAATAACCAAAATCAGACTTGATAAACATTCTAATTTTAATATTCTTATTAATTCAAAACCCCTTAAATTGGTTATTTTGTATTAAATGAGCATTCAAACCTTTTTGGAAGCAATTCACTTAATTTGCTAGAACCCTTTTCTACAGAAATATATTCCACAACTCCCCAGCTCTAACAGTAAAGTTGACTAACATAAAGATAAGCAGTATGGCATTATACAAATCAACACAACATTTCAGTTAAGCAATTCTCTGTCCTGCCATAACCCTATTGTTATACTGTTATAGGATATAGCTGAATTGTAGTCTAGATACTACTTTTTATGTTTTCTATGTATAATTTTATTTATAAAGCTCCACAAACATGCAGCACTGTACAGTTCAGAATTAAAATAAAATATCGACATGGGAAATTGCATTAGACATACAGTATAAGATCACAAGGATACATCACTTTAAGTGCTATGTTGAGGTTGACACAAGAGGTTGGAGGTCCCTGCCCCGAAGAGCTTACAGTCTAAATGGGAGGAAGACGGGTAATAAGAGCTGGGGCAATGTGTTGAAACACACATCCATAAATAAATATAAATATTAAGCATAAATGGATAAGTATTAAATAAAATATATGCATAAAAATCAGTGATAAATATCAGTGCTAGTGCTCCAAAAAGGTAGGATTCCAGTTTGGTTTTAAAAGTGTGGAGGGAATGTTCCTGGTCAAGATAAAAGGGTATAGAATTCCAGATGTGAGGGTCAGAGAGAGAAAACGGTTTAAGATGAGAAAGGGCAGTACTGGTATGTGGCATGCCAAGCTGGCTGCTTTGGGAGGAGTGCAGTTAATGACAAGGAATGTGCGGTCATACGAGAAAGGAAATGTAGGGAGGGGCAATAGAGTGAAGTGCCTTAAATGTCAAAAAGAGAACACTGTAAATAATTTGTTTGCTTGCAAGGAGCAGAGAGAGATTAGGAGAGAGGCTGTCCTCTCCATGGAGAGAGGGAGACAATTCTGGCAGCAGAATTTATAATAGACTGTAGTGGGGATAGGCAGGGAGCTGGAAGGCCAAATAGAAGAACATTGCAGTAGTCCAAGCAGGACAGGATGAGAGCATGCATGAGGGTGTTAACAGTGGAGCAAGAGAGATAGGGGCGGTTCTTGGCAATGTTGTGAAGAAAAAAATCGACAGGTTTTAACAAGTGGAAGAGATGTGATTAGAGAAGAAAAGGGCAGAGTCAAAAAAGTCACCACAAGATAATGTCCAATCCGTGGTTCTATGATCAAAGTTTTCATATTTGACTAATCAAGAAAAGTTTGTGGCATCATAGTAATCCTTTAGAAGGCTTGTTGAGGCTTTGAGCTTTCTATTCTAAGTATATAGTATTGTACTACAATTCTAGAGAGTTCTAGTATAAATAGTTAATCTCAAACCAGGCCTTGTGTAACCAGATACATGATGTGGAGCAAAGTACACTTTATTTCTCCTTCTGCTTTGCTTATTTCTTCCACAGCCATAAGGAATTATACTAAAAAATAGTGGAATGTATTAAATCAGTAGGGTAATTCCTTAGAGCTACAATAACAATTTGAATGGGAAATGAATGAAGTCCGCCCCTTCCATTCCTGTTTTTTCATCTCACATGATTTGCATCAACCAAATAAAGTTACAGAAGTGTAGCATACATATTGATAGCTGGTATAACACAGTTATATATTTCTGATGTCCAGAGAAATGTAACAGGAATTAAAGCAACATAAGATTATTTCAGATTATGAGAAAAAGAGTAAATATACTTTTTCAATAATATATAACATTTCAGAAAAAATGAACCACTCATGATGTTCATTATAGACTGAGACACATCTGACACCTGTCTCGCAAGAACTGTTATTGCTTTTATTAGAAAATGCTGAATGGGTCAATTTTATTATTACTCAAGGGGTCTGTTATCACAGAAAACGTTAGCATTGCTGGTTAACTTTGTAACAGTGTCACATCGATTACCAAATCATTTAACAATGTTACTTGACCATATTAACATTAAGTGAATGTTTCTGTTCATACTTCCTTATTTGTCCTTCAAGTCGTTTAACACAAACATGGGGAAAATTTATGAAGACTATTTAAAACTTTATGCTTCATTTTGCCATGTATCGGTGCTTTTCAACCTCATTTTTCAATTTGCTGGACTTTTCAATTTTACTGATCTATAAAGGAAATTTTGTATATAAAAAAAGAATGATATCAAGAGATATTGATACTTTGAAACCAACACACTTTGCAGTGTTTTCATTCCAGTTTCCCTTCCATTGCAGATCCATATTGATGTTCTTGCTCAATGGAAAAATGAATCTTACTGTGGCTAAATGACCAAAGCAGCCCCATAGAGAATAATATGTTTTTGCCAGCCTGAATTGGATGACCACCTTTGGTAGAAAAAAAAATTTGACAGGACAGCTTTGTAAATTGATAAAAATTGCGATAACATTATATTGCTGATATTTCACTGACACTTTGACAAACTGAAAAAACTTTTCAACTTTTATAAATATTCCCTTTTACTGTCTGTTTGTAAAAGAATTTGTATAAATAAAAGATGAAATAGCTTCACCCAGATCTTTCCTTGAAAGAAAATTGTCAGTACAAACTATGCAATAATCCATTATTAATTGATGTCTATTGAACAGTTTTCTGTAATATCCAAAATGGTTTTTTTTAATATTATTTGTGATAATTAATATTTATGAACTGATCTATTTAAAATAACAATAAATTTCCGCATGAAACTGAATCAACCAATGTTGCTCTTAGCATAAATATGGAGTTATTGATCAGAATTCATCTTACCTCTTTAATTATTTATCGCATTTATTGGGATTGACTAGTTAGGTTGAAGAAGCACAATCAGAAAACATTAAATATCACAAACCAGTAGGAAAAAAATAAAATATTTTTTTAAATGATTAATTTGTATTCCATTTTATAAGCTTAACTACAATGTGGTGCATTATTGTAGGTACTGGAAGATTAATGCAGGCATAGTCTCTATTTGAAGGACCAAGGTAGAAAGCTGTTGGTATATGGAATCCTATAACACTAATTATTTGGAGCCTTAATGTACAGTAGGTTTTCATTAGCTACAGTTACACTGTAAATGTTGTCCTATCTTTCAATCTTCATAGTACTATCATATAGCACAAGACTATAGTTCTCCTCTAACCTTATAGAACATCTCTTAATATTGAACAAAACCCCTATTTCCTGCTTACAACTCCTTACAACATTTTATTTCTTGAAGAAACAATTTAGATTTAAAAGCAACATTTTTGTTCTGTGAAATTACTGTAGGTAACAAGCTAACAAAGGAAGAAAAATATAGGCTTCCAAAGGTAAACGTCTACACATTTTATTTAGACAAACAGTTTCTAGACAAATAATGCCTCAAACTGGCTAGTCTATTCCCCTATCAGATTGAAATTAAAGATAATTTGATCCAAAAGTCATGATTTTTCTACAAAAATGTAGTAAGTTTATACTACAAAAATAAATAGCAGACCAAATTATCTTTATTCAATTCATGATCTGGCATGAATTTTTAACTGAGAGAAATGACCTGGGTTCTACAGATGTATAAACTGATAAGGAAGTATTAGTCTGTAAATTTTCTAAAATGAAGTGGTCAAATAATAAAATGATGACAGTATCCTTTAGAGTTTCTTTACATTCACCAGTGAATGTTTGCCATTTAGTGGCTTGATTTTACATTGTATAGAACTCAGAAAAAAATGTAAACCTGTAAAATTTCTCTTTGAAAGACTTGCCAACATAATATGATAGCATATAAATATTCATTAATTCTCTTAATGATTGGTTTGTTTATTGGACAAAACATACCTGTATCTATAACTTAAAAGAATCACCAATATGCTAAACACTAGAAACTGATATGTCTGGTATGTATTTTTAAAGGAGAACTTTAATAGTAACCTAAATATAGCATTTATCTCATGATCATATGTATTTCATTTGGATTGTAAGCTCTATGGGTCAGGGAACTCCAACCTCTTGTGACAACCACAACCTCACTTAAAGTGAAGTATCCTTGTGATATTATCCTTGTATTGTACAATTCACTTTTCCCATGTCTGTATTATATTTGTATTGCTGAGCTGTACAACACTGCATACATTTGTGGTGCTCTATAAAAAAAATTATACATAGATACATTTCTCTGAATTTAGAAAAAAATAAATCTGGGCATGCACAGTAGGTTAGATTTTGTGAAATTAGGGAGGGGGTGGATACTATGTGATGATTAATATCACACACATAAAGAAGGAAGTAGGCTGCTGTGGGGTAGTATTCATCTAATCCTGGACATAGGATTGTGAGATGAAAGGTGATTGTGCCTCAGTACAGATTGTGTACTGATGCTGGGCACAGTCAGCTATATTTAGGTTACTATTATACTGTATAGTTCTCCTTTAAAATTTTTCATCACAATCTTTTCAAATGCAAAATTTCTTGCCACAAATAAAAATATTATGTATTTAGTAATGGATTAAATATTTTAGAAAGCTATAAATGAAATTGGCTGTTCACCTTGAAATTATTTTTTAAATTCTATATAAAGATATAGTGGCATTCTAAGGCAATGTGAATGCGTTTTTGTTTTTTGTTTTTTATAAATTTTTAAAAATATTTGACTGTTTTCTTTGTTGTTTTAGTTTTTTTTGTTTCATATTTTTGGTTGCCAGTGGCCACTGACCTTATCAAACAGTTTATCTATTAAATCTTGTGGCTTTTCTTAAATTCTTAATTCTTTACATTGCTTCTCATTCTGTCAGGCCCTGTATTATTACTCTTCTAGTCTATACATAATATAGCATCTGGTTGCAAGGTTAATTTTCCAGAACATTTAAATGTAAACAAAAACATAAATTAAAGAAATAAGTGCTGGTTAAAGTGGCAACAAAGGGAAAATGAAGACTAATGGTAAATTACCTTAAACTACTGCCAATTAATAGAAATTAATTTAGTTTTAAGAATTCTTTAAGTTTTGACAAAGTAAAATATCTATATTATTATTATTATTATAGATTAATGTGTAGAGTCAGAATATTAGAAATCTCATATATTTGAACACATATTAGACTTTGTTTAAATTTTAAAATAATGCTAAAATGTTGGCAAACTTTGAAAGAAAAGTAGTTAGCTCATGTAAACTGCCCCTTTAGTTAGTCCACCATTAGATGTTATATGACTGTTTAATGCTAATTATAGTGAAAATAAAAATATAATAATTACAATTTCTATTAAACTGCATAGAATATATTGCAGCTGTGTTTAACTATCAGTTAATTATTTGACACATTTTAAATTACATTTCAGGCTTTAGTGCCATTTTTATCCATTTACACATTAATTATATGGAAACATATTGCCAAAATACATAGCAAATATTTCAGTTTTTAACCAATGCATCAAATCATTTTCTGATAAAAAGTCTTGGTTAAATGAAGCATGTAATTTAAGGCAGAATATAAGCAGAAATGGTCTAGTCATAATTGTTTTGTGTTAGAAAAATTAAAAAAAAAAACTTAATTCCAAACTTAAACTTTTTTTAAATTATGTAAGGTATTGTTCGGGGTAGAATATGTTCGAAGTTTGATTTAAAAATTCAAGCAAACATCTATAGTACATCAATAATAATAATTGCTTATACTTCAGGATAAGGTTATGTGGTACACAATACAGCCTGCACTTAAAAGATACATGGCAATTTGGATTTACTTATTTGCATTGATTTAACCAAAGTTCGGTCGGGCTCATTGCTAACTCTAACCACAATCACACCAAATATCATTTACTACCAAAGTGGTAGGGTATGTAATACCACACAGGGCAAAATTAAATCATAAATACGCAAGAAACAAAGCACATGACTAGAGATGGTGAATTTCTCAAAAATTTACCAGCCAAAAAAAATTGGCAAGTAAGTGGTTAATGATTTAAAACCCAATTATTTCCATAGTGCTACTGCAATACAAGCACTATGTAAATAATTACTATAACCTACATAAACCCAAGCTATCAGGGGTCCCTAGGACCCCCACACCATCCCCCAGTATCACCCCTCACTTAGTGCTAGGCTGAGTGAGGGGATCGTTAAGTGCAGGAAGCGGTTCCATAGGAGTTGCTTCCATGTACCCTCTCCCCTTCCCCTCTTTTTCCCTGTGGTCTAGGGGGGACCAACAGAAACAAAAACAAGGGGTCCCTGGGAACTATCCCCCCACCCCCTCCCAATGCTAGGCAGGGTGGGGGATCACTACCGGGAGGGGGTCAAACACTGACCCCCCTCTCATGGCCCCAACCCCATCAGCACTATGGGGATGGGGGCCCTAAACTAATTATGTCCCTACCTAAGTCCCTCACCCCCTACCTAAACATGGGGTGAGGGACTGAAGTGGACCAGCACCCCCTAACTAGTCTGGTGCCAGCCCATTACAGAACCTCTAAAAAGGAAAAAAATAAATAAAACACACAAAATACAAAAAAATGTAAAACTAACAATCTAAAAACTAAACTAAAAATCCACAAAAAACAATCCACAAAAAAACTAGCAATCTAATCAAAAACAAACTAACAATCTACAAAGAAATAAACTAAAAATCTATAAAAATCAAACTGACAATCTTGTAACTCATTTTAACTCTAACATTCTAACACATAAAAATAAAAGCATGAAAAAAACCAGTAAACATATAAATACCATAATAATAAACAAGTAATAAACATAATCAATAGAAAAGCTAAGTAATCGCATTATATACTCACCACTTCTGAAGTTTTATCTTCTGCCCATGATGTAATCCTAGATGGGCTATGTTGTCTGGGATGCCCTGGCTCCCGATCCACAGTCTTCATCCAGCATAATCCAAATGAAGTCTTCTTTCTTGATCCAGAGCTGCCACTGCCCACTGCCGTTGAAAATAAAAAAAATGCTGCTGGTACATCTTTCTTGTCAGCGCCAGCACTGAGCTTCTATTAGCCAATGCTATTAGCCAATCAGCAACAGGAATAGGTTATAAAAGCTCTGCCTTAGGGGAAACTTTTATACCCCATGCCTCCTTCTGATTGGCTAATGGCTGGGATGCTATTAGCCAATCAGCAACAGTTATAGGGTATAAAAGCTCTTCCTCAGGGGTATCTTTTATATCCCAAGCCTCCTTCTGATTGATTGGTTAATTTGTTTTGCATCTCAGCCATTAATCAATCTAAAGAAGAGAAATTCCGGCAGTTCCCTCACAGGTCTGCTCCTGGGCTTTAAATAGCTGAGGAGCGCGGCAGGAAGCTCAGTGCTGGTGATGACAAATAAAGAAGATAGACCTGCAGCTTTTTTTATTTTAATTGGTGGCTCCAGATCAAGAAAGAAGAGTTCATTTGGATTATGCCAGATGAAGACTGCGGACCCCTACTAGATGGGGTAAAAATGCGGCCATTTTAAAAAATAAAAACATTTGTTCCACCGAAATACCATAAACTTCGGATTCGTGCAGAATCAAAGTTTTCCGGAAATTCTAAATGAATTCCACTACCGTAGAATCAATTTGCCCATCTCTACACATGACCCATGTAAGAGTCATAAGCAGAGAAAACAGCCTCAGAAAACAAAAAAATCTATGTCCAACAACTAAATAGATCTTTATGCAATAAATACAATGCAGTGTATGCATCTTAAAACCAAGTGGTTGATTCCCTAATGGCACTACCTTAATTCCTCATTTAGTTTCTCAAATAGCCTCTTAAACGTTAAACATGAAATTAAGCTATAAGTTTTACTCTCATTATATTTCTGAAGAAAACAAACTAACCTGGTAAAGCAAAGGAGCAAATTTATTGTATGGCCTGCTGCAGGTATATGACATGGCATTCTTAAAACTTCAATGAAACATTGATATCAGTGGACAGAGTGAGGATAAGGTAGTTTTGTGATATGAAAAAAAAATTTGAAATGATACCTTTATTTGCTAACTGTATACATATACATATATTTATTATTTGCTGAGAGTATTTGCTTAATGATCTGATAAACATGTTTATATTTAAAAAATTCCTGACACCATTGGGCAAAATTTATTAAACTCGGAAAAGCCTGTTTCGGCTTTTCAAAGTTTACTTGGGTGAACACCCAGAAGTTTCTCGCTATAAGTATCATGAGATTTGTTTAGATCAAAACTTACCAAGAGAAACTTTTTCCACTGAATATTTCCATAGAAAGGGTATCCATACTACACTAATGTAAAGCATTACCATACTATGCTAATGTAAAGCATGGCTACACTTTCCATGGATATATTCAATGGGAAAAGTTTCTGTTGGTATCGATCAAAACAAATCTCATGATACTTACAGCGAGAAACTTCCAGGTGTTCACCAGATTAATAAACTCAGAAAAGCAAAAATGAGCTTTTACAAGTTTAATAAATTTGGTCCTTGCAAATGTGTGGTTAGCTTGCATCCATGCAACCTCTATCCCCAATGAGTAGGCTCATACAATATGATGAAATCTTTATTCTTATTCATTAAGCTCACAGGAGAATACAGGAATTGCAGTTATGTTTCAGTCTAACATTACTCAAGCTGTAGCTCCAGAGTGACATGGAGATGGTCCTTGTTTATTTTAGTCAGCAATAAAACCCTAAAAAGAAAAAAAATTGTAATTTTAAAAATCTAGAATGATCTATATAATACCAATTTTTCTATTTATCTCTTTTCTACTTGTAACTTCAAAAATTTAATTTGATCACACCCATTTTCATAATAAAGCTTTTTCTTACATTCTAAGGCTGTCATCCCTTGAGGACTGGAGTTTAATATCTTTAAATATGATGAATCCATATTAAATGTTTGTTAATTTATTTGGTGAAGTAGATAAGAGCAGATGGCTTCCGTGGTTAAGATTTTGTAGTGTGGACAAAGCTGTTTAGGACAGCTGGTACCACACAATGCCCTAAATGCTTTTGTGTCTGTTTAATAATAAATTGCTTATATTTTCATGTTTTTACTTTTTCCATTTTTCATATTAGTCCATTAAATTAGTTTCTGCAGCACATCATAGTATAACAGTCAGTTAAATAAAGTAAATGAAAATGATAATTTCATAAAAAGTCTGTTATGGAAAAGGGAATAGAGGCAATAATCCTTACTAAATATTTAACACATTCATTTTTACAAGTCCAGCACACCAATGTCTTCTTACAAACTTTTTCTAACTTTTACTCCCTCTCATTGGGAATTTATGAATATACAGTATATATATATATATAT